>VXBL01002627.1:299720-361608 GCA_013400195.1 Aramus guarauna
ATGTACTGTAGATGCTTTTTTTTGTTTGTTTGTTTTGTTTTGTTTTTTTTTGTTTTTTACAGAAAAATGAGCCTTGAACTTTGCATATAGTAGCACTTCTAGAAAAAGATGGCAGGTGTTGAACCAGGTGGACTCACTGTGAGTGTAATTGGTTTTTCACAGATTGTGATTGGCAGAAAGTAGCAGGATAAAAGTGTATCTGAGTGAGGAAGCTGCCTGCATAACCCGAGATATGTCTTGCCAGCTGTCAAGAGCAGAGGTTGCTTTTCAGTCCCTTAAAAAAATCTCTTTTAGTTCTGCTTGTCCAGCAGCAGTGGTAACTATGGACATTTTTGGCTTTAGTCTGGTCTTGCAAACTATCCACTGCTTCCAAACTCCGTGCTGCTGAGTTGCTTCCCCTCAGGGCCCCTTACAGTCACTTGGGTGTCTGTCTTGTCCATTTTAAGTAGCTCCTGGGAAGGGGCAGTTCAAACAGCCTTTTTCACTTTTAATAACAGAATATCTCAACGTGACTCTTCCCTTACTGCTTCACTGCTGTTATGCCATCCAGTATTAGGAGAGAAGCTGGTATTGCCTCCAAATCTTGTGTGTAATTCAGGGTTGTACATTTAGGGTATTAAATCCTTAAAAGAGTTTGTGACTTTGGGAGAGAAGATCAGCTGGATTATAATGTAGCATCGTAGGGAAAACAATTAGTAAATGGATACCATAGAGATGGATGGGTATGCTAAGATATTGTGAAGGAAGGATTAAAGCAAACCAAAAAGGGATAAATTCATAGGCTTAGGCCATTATTCTACTTAATTTGCTTTCTACTATGAGATAATTTCTGTAATATTGCACTTCGATTTAACAAGGCAAAAAAACTTGTGAGAAAAATATCATGTGAGAAACAGAGAGGATATTTTTTAACTGACAAGAAGTATAAAGGTAGAAATATTAAATGTGTGTTTCTCCCTGCCCTCCCCCTCCCCCCATTTCCCAGACATGGAGAAGTATAATTTTTCCCTTAATCCAATTGTTTTGTATTTCCAGCTTCTTTCTCTTCTATTTGAAGATTTGTTCAAAAAATTTAACTCTGAACTGAAAAAGATTGCTGACCAGGTTATCCCCAAGCAACGTGCAGCTCAGTTTGATGTAGTGAAACATATGCGTCAAGACCAAATCACCAATGGCATGGTCAATGCCATCTCCACGGTAAGTATGTTTGTTTTCATTCTAGTATGTAAAGTTTTTCCACCGCAGTGAATGATGGAAATGTGTAAATTTTGTTCTGGTGACTACTGTCTTTGGTCGTGAAAGCAAATCTATTTACGTTCTTTATAAATTAAAATTGCAAAACTCTGTCATGGGCAGGGCTTTTGGAATTCACTGAAGAATCATTAATCATCAAACCACTTTTTATTTCACCATTTATTTCAAAGTGATGTTTTGGTGCTTGTGAAGGAATAGTAGAAACAAGCAAATTTAAAATAGCGATCATGTTTGTATTTATCCAACTTGCTGTCTTCTAAGTTCTACTTGACTATGTGGTTCATGGTATTTTTTATTATCTGGATTTAGCTAGGGTCAGGTTACATCATATGTCCAAAAGGAGGTTGAAAAACAGCAGGAAAACATCATGAACAGAAGACAACTGGGGGGAGGGGTGCGTAGGCAAAGAAAAAAGAGAAAAAAAAAGCTGAATTTTGAGCTCTTTAAGGGTGATGCTGTTTTACTCATATGAAGTTGCTAGTATGAGCAAATTTGCAGCAAAGAAATTAGTACTTCTCTGCTAATGATACTGAACTACTTAACAGGGAAAACTGCTACATGCTGTATTATTGCAAAAAAACCCCATAATTAGGCCTTTAAATATTTGTCTTGGTTAGGTTTTAGCCTGTGTGTCTGCTTTCTACTAGAATGGAGATTCTCTTTCCTGCCAGTGGACAAGAACAAAAATACAATTACTAACTTTATCTCTTACCTCACACATCTGCAAAGAGCAGTTTGTGAGATGGTTCCTGAAATCTAGCTACTAGCTTGTGATTTACTTTGAAATCCATGATTTTTAAGGAAATTAGATTAGTCTAAGTATTTTAGTAGCTGGTAAAGAATTGTGCAACTTAAGTAATTTTTAATCTTTGGAACTCTTGAGAGGGCTTTTCTGCCTAGCATGAAACTGAGGTTTTTCTTCAGTTCTTGTAAACAAAATTAACTCCACAAATTGCATCCAAACCCACCAACAGTCTGTTACTTACAAATCCCAGTGTTGAAGCTTATCACTATTTAATTTTGAGTGCCCCAAATGTAGTTAAATCTCTACAGTGCACGTAACCAAAACAATTGACAGATTTATTTCTCTAAATGCTAGTGCTTTCTTCTAGCTGGTGCCAGTTTTTCCATTTGGACTGACAGAGATAAATCTGCAAACTATTCAGTAAATATTGTAAAGTCTTCCTTCTTGCACTATCTTTGGACTTGTTTTTTTGCTGCCGTATAAGCAGTTAAACACCATCTGCTCTTAAGCATTGAAAATAATTTCTCAGGAACAATGCCCAGTGCATACTATTCAAGAGATTAAGCAAATACCATAAAAATCATTCTTGGAAACAACAATCTCCAATCTCACCAGAATGCTTCAATGATAGTCTCAAAGAGCATGAAATAACTCGGTGGATTCATAATTATACCAGCAGCATGCAAAAGAATTCGTAGCACTACTGCATCAACTGTACGGTGATGTTCAGTGATAGGTCATCTTTTTACCATGGAAAATACCAGAAGAGAGGGTAGGTCAGGCAGTAATGTCACAGGCCTAATAGATATTTCAGCATCCGCAGAATCATCTGATGCTGCTGAGGGAGCAACCTTCAGTTCACAGGAGTTTTCAGTAGGAAGTTCTCCACTGGGGGTGGTCTCACAACAGCCTTGGCCCCATTGTGGGTTTTTTTGGACAACTTTTAAGGAGTCAGTCTGTCACTTCCACAGTGCAAAGTATTTTTCATATTATTTCTTCAGGCAGCATTTTTATCTCCCTGTTCCTCCAGTCTTTGAGATTTCACAGCTGAGAGAGAAGAAACCACATGCTAATTTACACTACAGATGCAATCATTTCTAGCATGAGGAAAAACTACTCATTTATTGTATTTTTCTATTTATATTCTGATAACTCTCAGTCCTTAAAGAATAAAATGGTCAGTGAGTAAACCCTTCCCAAGAAGGTTGAGCAAGTGGACAGGTTTCTTTTGACTGACTTGCCGTTGGTCATTATGTCTTCCCACTTTCTGTAACAAGGAAAAACAGGGAAGTTCTGCAGATGATTTGATAGTCTCTCTAATGAAAGCAAATAGCAAAATCATTTGGATGGGTGGTAGTTTCTTGCTGTTCATCACAAAATGGGATTGTGCTGTTAATGTATAACTAAAGAAGCCAAGCAAATCACCTTCTAAAAGGATTTCAGTGTAGTACAGCAAGCGAGCTCCAAATTATTTGTTAGAATTGGTGAGCTGAGGTTATCAAAAAAGCTATAGGAATTAGCAGAAGGCAATCCTTGGGAAAGCATTACCTTTGAAATTTTCATTGTCTTTGGACTGACCAGTAATATGGTGGCTGGGGTAAATAGTAGTAATTGGGACAGAAACGTGCTGTAACCACTGACTCAGATACTGGGAATTTTATATGGAGTAGATGTCATGAAGTGAAAAATTGCAGTACCAAATTTCAAGATCTTACAGTACAGATTAGTAAATCTCCTTGGAATTGAAAGATAATTGTGTCCTGAACACTTCTGTTCTCCTAATTAAAACCACACGTGATATGGCCTGTGACAGTCCCGAAACATAAAACCTCTGACATACGCATGGGTCTTGCATTTCATATTTGGTATAATCCTACCAGAGAAGTTGGATAGACCTAACCACTCCCCCTTCTTCTGTGAGAAGACACATCAGTGAGTCTTTTTCCTCTTGATTCTAAAAACAAAAGGCTTCAAGACAGTACAGACAGCTTTGATGTCAGACTTCCCCAGCATAAATACCTGTCTTTCCTACAAAAACAACAAATCATGAAAAAGGCAGAACTGAAAGTCTGTGGGATCTACTGTAAAAGCACATTTAACTCAAAATACCTTTTTTTGAATACTTGAAAAAATATATAAAGGGAGAACAGAAAATAACATAATTTAGCTAAATTTGGGTATTAATTTACCTGTGAGGGACAGATGATGAAGAATCTTTGTGTGACTGAATATATAATAGCAAAGTAGCCTCTCATCTGAAAGAGCAGTTCTTTTGTTTCAACTTTTTTTAATACTTAGGACAAGTATGTTATAACTAGTAGTTTATATCCAGATAGGTAATCAGAAACTTGTTTTATATAAATGAGCAACATTTGCTGTGCAGAGCTCTTCAGATATCATTCTGTCTAGATACTGAAAAAAAGACATGTAGTGTCAAGACAGGGATAAACTGCAATAACTTTTTAAAAACTTTATTCAACAGGGAAATTGGTCTCTGAAGAGATTCAAAATGGACCGCCAAGGTGTGACACAAGTATTGTCCCGCTTGTCTTACATATCTGCTCTGGGAATGATGACTAGAATCTCTTCTCAGTTTGAAAAGACAAGGAAAGTGAGTGGTCCTCGGTCACTACAACCATCTCAGTGGGGGATGCTCTGCCCATCTGACACTCCTGAAGGAGAGGTGAGGAACTTCTCTTTTGCTTTCAGTATTTCTTGTCCTGAGGAGTGGAGACACTGTTTATTTTTAAGCAGGTGATCCTCCATCAGAGGAAGAATTCTGATGAGGAGGTTTTTGGAGAGATAGATTATCCTCAGCCTGATAACACAACTTGTGTATCTTGTCCCATCCATCTATTTATGTCCTGATCCTCCTTACTATATTGCCTTTTTTCTCCTACCTGAGTGGACTGGCTGGAAACTGTTCAGAAATCATTGGGCTGTATGAGAATGACATGAGGCTTCCCATTTTTGCAGCACAGCTACTTTCTTTTGATCAGAGCAGAAAGAGAGGAGTCCTAAACTCTTATCCCTTTGTTCTGTAATGTTCTGTTTTGAAGTTGCAGCATCAACCTGCAATTTTTCTAGCAACGTATGTTATTATTACAGAAACAGCTTTAGCCTTTCGCTTGATGAAGAAAAACACCTTTGGATGTTTTACTTTAAAGACATAATCCAGCTATTTCAACCAAAAATTGATGCTGACAGTCTTCTTTTTTGTTTTTTTGGTGTTTTTTTTTTCTGAATAGAAAGTACTGGAGGAACTCTGAACTTTCTGGCATAAATATGTAGTGAATATAACTAGTCTTGTTAAGCGGCTGAAATAAAATTGCACTGTATGAGATACTTAGGTATTTTTCATTTTAAAATGGTAAAGTTTTTGTGTTTGAACATACAGGATATCTGGCAAGATGATAAATAGACTGATTTTGTATTTCCATTATGCTTCTAAGTAGCTGTTACATTGAAGAGAGAAATATAGGATTAAACATGGACGGATAACTTAAGAACTACAACTTCATCGCCTGCATTTTTAATTAGTTCATAAAGGCGAAAACATTACATCTCAGTGTGATACAGAAATTTCTTTCTTTCTTCTATCCCAATTTTCAGTGTAATTTGTTAAATTTCATTCACTTTATACTTTTGACTTTCTTGTTGTTGTTCATAAGTACAGTTTTGTAAGAAAAAGATATGTAGAATATTAATACTTTGGAATAAAATGGATAAAAGATGTATTTATTTTAGGCTTGTGGTTTGGTTAAAAACCTCGCCCTCATGACTCACATTACTACGGACATGGAAGATGGCCCGATTATTAAATTAGCCAGTAATCTTGGAGTTGAAGATGTCAACTTGCTCTGTGGTGAAGAACTTTCATATCCAAATGTGTTCCTTGTTTTCCTTAACGGTATGTAACTTTTCAGCAGTCTGACTCTGATTTGTTGCTGATGGAGAGTTAGGCTTCGGAAGCCCTCCAACAGTTTTTGGAGCACAGTCAACCACAGATGCCATTTTCCAGGTGTAAATAATTTCATCTGTAAATATTTTGATAGGATTAGGCAGAATAGACAAGCCAGATGATGGCACTTAGTTGTCTGCAGTTGTGTCCTCAGAACTCTGACTGTAAATGTGTGTAGCTGGGAAATTGAAGCTTTTTCAAATTTCAGTACTGTTTTTAAGCACAGTTGGATAAATAGGCACAAAAATATGTATTCTGTTACAGATTTGTTTGTTTTTCCAGGCACTCAGCAAATGAGAGGCCATTCATAAAGTACTTTCAAAAAAAAGAAAATAATGCTGCTGAATTTGTAATAACTTATATTTACAAATTCAGAGCTGCATTCACAGGAAGTATTTAATTTTACTATAATCTTTATCTATTTTTGTACATATTTATGCAAGTGCCTTTAAAACAGAAAGGAAATATGAATTGTTTGCAAAGTTTAGCAATGCTATTCTCTTTAAAACTACCTTTTAAAGGGCAACTTGCTTTGTGAATGGTAAGAAATTAGACCTTGGAAAACAGGCTTCTTTAAGGAGATGATTTGGCATATGTGCTTTTCATCTGCAGGCTTATGTTCCTTTTACAACTGATCTTTTAGAGTTTCTAAATCAACAGGTCCTATGATATCAGATTTCAAAATACTGACATTTTAAAAACTACAACTGTGATTTAAAAATAGCCTTTTGTCAACAGCATCCACTTCCAGGGACTAGTATTTAATGTCTGTCACCCTGAATAAGTTCTCCATTTACCTTTGAATTAAACAGCAGTTGTTCTTCTATCCTGCCTTTTCCCAGTAACATAAAAGCAACACTTGACCAAACTGCATTCCTTTGCTCTGCTTTTCTGTAGCAGTATGTTAAAGATAAGGTTCAGTGAAACCACATGCACTCTTTTCTGTCTCGTTTTATGGTCCAAGGGGGAGTGCAGAACAGAAATACTTGATTCTTCCTTCACAAGCTCAATCTGCAGTATGAAACAAGATGGTTATGTTCCCAAATGTCAGTCTAGTACTAAGTGAGGCAAAATAATTTACTGTTCAATCTACGAGTTTGTGGGTTTAATCCATTAAAAAAATTCAGGCTTGTGGATGGCTGACTTGATTCTGATTTGAACTTCTGATCTAAGAGGGCAGAAAATCTGTTAAGTGCAAATCCTTTAAGCTATGAAGACCTTTGGATTGTCTTATAAACTCCCTAAAATACTATGCTTCGTCTCCTCCTTTAAAGTTTTCTTTAAAATAACACCATCCTTATTTTTATTTTATATATTAAGATTACTTTGGTCAGGTGACTCTTTAAATTAATTTTACTCTTGTTTGTTCATCATGCATCATAATACTTAAGTATGTGCTAAAGTGCCCTGCTAAGATAGCAATGGCTTGTGGAGCTAAATTTCTGAATGAGGAATTCTGGTGCTGCTGTGAGTGATCACATATCAAAAATGCAAGATCTTTCTAAAATTTCTGCCAAGGCAGCAGGACAGTTGCTTGGTCTGTTCTTGGAAACCTTGGATCCGTTCCAGTACAGGTAAAATTGCAAGCTTGTTTGCTTGTAAGCTAGTTGGTGAATGGGCACCTGAGCAGAACCGTGTTTGAAGAAAGCTGGATGAAGCACACCATTTGGTTTCTGAAGCTATTTGGAGGCAAACAGATAAATGACCTGTGAAATTCTGATGCTTTTTTCTTATGTTTACCGAGAGAAAAAAGAGCCAATTCTTATTCATGTCAGAAATGGGAAATTTTATGACAACTCTTATTATTTGCAGGTAGAAAGTACTTCTATGCATGCTAGATGTGATCAGAATTTGTAAGTAGAGTTTTAGATATGCAAAGAATGCACCATGAATTTATTCTCTTTCTGAATAGGTAACATCCTTGGTGTCATACGTGATCATCAGAAATTAGTCAACACATTTCGGATAATGCGTCGAGCAGGTTATATCAATGAATTTGTTTCCATCTCTACAAATCTTTCTGACAGATGTGTTTACATTTCCTCTGATGGAGGGAGACTGTGCAGGTAAACATCTCGTCAGAATTATTTCACTAGTGAACTTATTATGAACACTGTTTTATGCACTGTAAATGCACTGGGCTGAGAGTTTCACAAGTACAGATTTAAGCAAATCAGTAGGGCCTTTGAGCATCTCTTTTCTCCTTAATTAGCCTTCATTCAAAACAGACAGATCTGAGAAACATATTATATAGTCAAGCAACTTAAAAAAAAAAAAAAAAAGCCCAAATAAATCTGGTTTATTTGTAAACAAAACTCAAACCAAAATGTTTCTTCTTTAATCCCCCCTCCCTTTTTCTTTTTTAAAATCAACCTGATTGGCAACTCTAGTAATGTCCTATGTCCTTGGAGGGATTTTTTTACTTCCTGTGAAGCAAGAAGCCACTTGCCTGATATCCCATGGGTGTGATACCACATTTTAGAATGAGAAGCTGCTCTTCAAGGGCCTTTACTTCTGGTACAAAACTTATTCAGGCGTGCATACTTGTTGCTGTAATACCAAGGAGTATGTCTCACAATTTTGTTTATTTCGTTGCTTACCCTTAAGCAGGTAGGGAATTCAATAAACCTACAAGGAAGGTCTCTGCCTTCAGATGCTTAACTCTTTATTAGACAGAAGGAGTGCCTGAATAACAGGCATGTCACAGAGGAAAGCAAAAAGGAATTGGGCGGCTAGAATGAGAAAGAGTGGAACATAACAATATTTTGAGACAGAAAGTCAGGTTGATTTATAGTAGAGGATAGAGACTCCAGTCAGATTATGGCAGCACTGTGGTAGGTTATTTACAAGTAAAACATCTCCAGGCCCAAGTAATTAGCCTAAAGAACAAAGCATAAAAGATGAGCAAAGCAGAGATTGGGAGAGGCAGAATGAGTTAATAAATGTATGCATATTTTATCATTGACTAGCTGTGTGCATATTTTGTGCATACTTTAAAACTACAGTTGGCATTCCACCTTATTCATTAACTGAATCTCAGAGCATGTTGAATGCAGTTTGAGGCACACTAGAGGCTTCAAAATAGTACATGAGCAAACCATCAGTTAATCACGGTCAAGAGATCCAGAGTAGGGTCATATTCAGTGGCAGAGAAATCACTTTTCCAGTGAGGGCTAGTATTGGCCATTCTGCAGGTTTGGAGATGCAGCAAAACTTCCATTTTGTAAAATAAAGACAAGTGAAATTGTGGATTTCCAGGAGTTTACCAAGTTTGCTTTGTGGCACCCCCCACCCTGCAGTTGTTCAGATATCCCTATTAACCATTTAAAAGTGCTCATTAGTCTTCGAACAATTATTTAGACTTCAGAGGGGACTCCACAAGTATCTTGTAGCTATTTGCTGCTCTTTATAAGAGCAGCTTGTCCAAATAGCAACAGCTCTTGACGTTTCATTCTTGCATGCCATCCTTTGTGTCAGTGTTTTCTTGCTGTAAGGAAGCCTTCAGAGATCCATGTGCTGTTGAAATTTATGGATTTATCTGAGGTCACCCATAGTAAATGCCTGTACTTTACATCACGTAAGTAACAGCAAAATACATTCTTGTATGTGGACACTTGAGCACAAACTGTTCACTCAGTGTTGCAGTCCCTGCAATATCCATAGAACTTAATGCTGTGCTTAGCTTTGTAGGTTGGGAAATCTTATATCTTTTAAAGCCAGCAACAAAATGTGTGAGTAAAACTTAAAAAATGTTAATTTAAAGATTTAGAAGGGGGAAAGAAAGGGCTTCCTCCTTCAAATTGAAATCTTAATTTTTCTTGTACACTTTTTGGGTACTTCACAGACAATTTGTCAGTTCAGGGTATCTGTGTATTAAACCAAGGTCTGAATAATTACTGATTGTATTTATGTGGCTATATCAGTTAAAGGTAGATAAATTTTAAAAGTGGTTTATAAAATAGGTTGTGCATAGACAGAGTTCTTACTGTAAGTGTAAATTAAGTTACCCAAGTATTGGTACTTGCCTAAGTATTCACTATAATAATTTTGTTTTTTTTTTAATTGTAGACCCTACATAATTGTCAAGAAGCAAAAACCTGCAGTTACAAACAAACATATGGAAGAACTGGCTCAGGGATACAGGTACACAATTCGAGTAGACCATATTCATCTTCACTAAGTAAATACTGTGTGGAAATACTTCAGTCAGTCAGTATTTCACAATCGTGGGGTCAGCTGAGTAGAGAAGTCTACTCTCCTGTATAAATGAATAGTGTATTGGAAGTTTTCTGTTTAAAGTCAAATTAAGTCTGGTCATCTTATTTTGTTACTGCTATGATATTTGGAGATTATACAGAATAAATACATCTCACAGCCCTATCTTTCTCCAAGCAGAAGGCCTGAGACACTATCGTCCTTCTCGTGATTGAAAAATCAAACACTTCAAAGGAATATCAACTTGACCACCCTAAACTAGGCACATTCAGAATTAGTTTTGCAACTCCTTGCAAATTCTTAGTTTGGGTGTTTAAAAAAACATTTAAATTTAGCTTTAACTAAATTTTGCAAAATCATCACAAAAACTTATTAGATTACCCTTATATTTACCTACATTTGTAGTGGTGAGTACATACAGGAAAAATTTATTTAATTGTTCAAATAAGTAACATTAGTCAGTCAAACTGTGTGAAGCAGTGAATGGGCAAGGGAATTAATTTAAAAAAAATAGTTTTCTTTAAATATGAAAAATATACAGAACTTTTCATGTAAAAGTATTTTTCCAGTTTAACTCCTACACGTTACATTCCTTCCATATATGTATTATGTAGTTTTATTTTTGCAGAAATATAAGAAAAGACAGTACTTCTAATGTAATTGTTTAATTTAACTGTAGGAATTTTGAAGACTTCTTGCATGAAGGCCTTGTTGAATATTTGGATGTGAATGAAGAAAATGACTGTAACATTGCACTATATGAACATACAATTAATAAGTAAGTACACATTCAGACTAAACACTGGTACAGGAGAAACTTTCATAGGGTGACTCTCTGAAATGCATATTAATAATGTTACTGTTTTCACACATACACACTGCTTCCCTGCTACTGGTTGAAACCATTCCAGACGAAAGCTAAAGAAAGAAATCTGTTCACACATATCCTAAATTATCTATGGAATAGTTACAAAAATGGTTTAGCTTTTGGGTTTTGGGAGATCTGTTCCTAACTGTCAAAAATATGAAATATGTAAAGGTATATCCTTTGTTTCTCTGGATGTGGGCTTTTTTTTTTTTTTTTTTTTTTTTTTTTTTTTTTTTTTTCTAATCATTGGGCTGCTCATCATAAGTGATTTTATACAGTAGGAATCCAGAAGGCAAATGGTTCCACATGTTAAATGATGATCTTAGCATGTCATTGTCATTTGGAAAAATCTCTCTCTGTTATGGCTCTAGGGGGACCTTAGGCAACCTGCTTACACTAAATGTCTGAAGTATTGGAATGAGACCTTCCCTTTGACTTTTGGATGTATAGTAGGCCCTGATAAAAATTTTTTTATCATTCTGTGTATTCTTTACCACATATGTTCAACCCATTCCTGATATGTGATTTTCATTTAGAAAAATTTCCACATTTGCTGTGTTTTCTACATATATGAAGGACCTGGTGCTTTGTTTTTTTTCCTCTGTCTTGTGATTAAAGAGCCCACACTAAAGGAAGGATTATTTTAATTTAAGTCCTCCTGTATTTTTACTTTTTTTTTAATGTTTCTCTGACAACATCCTGTCAACTGAAGGCTGCATATAAGATGTTAGAAGTTATCTCCATGAAATGTTTGATCAGTAGATTTATGCAGAAAATGCATTTTCTACGTGCTCTGTCCTGGTCACGGAAGCCAATAGAAATACATCATTGATTTCAGTGGAGTTGGATGAGACCTTCAGTTATCTTTAACCTTTGCCAGGTGAAATGCATTAACTCTGCTAATTAAATTGTATCGCTCCTGCCCAGGCTTTTGAAAACTTTATCACTTTAAGAAATTACTTTAGCATGCTCTTGGCTGGCTACTGTATGCATGAGTGTTGTGGTTTAACCCCAGCTGGCAACTGAGCACCACATAGCCGCTCACTCGCTCCCCCCTCAGTGGGATGGGGGAGAGAATCAGAAGGGTAGAAGTGAGAAAACTCGTCGGTTGAGATGAAGACAGTTTAATAGGTAAAGCAAAAGCCACGCACGTAAGCAAAGCAAAGTGAAACAAGGAATTCATTCACCACTTCCCATCAGCAGGCAGGTGTTCAGCCATCCCCAGGAAAGCAGGGCTCCATCACTTGTAACGGTTCTTGGGAAGACAAATGCCATCACCCCTTCCTTTTTCTTTCTCTGGCTTTATATGCTGAGCATGACATCATATGGTCATATCCCTTTGGGGTCAGCTGTCCCGGCTGTGTCCCCTCCCAACTTCTTGTGCACCCCCGGCTTACTTGCTGGTGGGGTGGTGTGAGGAGTAGAAAAGACCTTGGCTCTGTGTAAGCACTGCTCAGCAGTAACGGAAACATCCCTGAATTATCAACACTGTTTCCAGCACAAATCCAAAACAGCCCCACGCCAGCTACTATGAAGAAAATTAACTCTATCCCAGCCAAAACTAGCACAATGATCAAAGAAGAGCGCACAATTGCTGTCATTTGTGCCAAAATTACATAACTTCCACAAAGCACCAGAGCTGAAATGTTTAAGTTACAGGACACCTGACTCAGCTAGGAAGATTAATGGGAACATATCACATGAAATCACTGTTTAGTCAAAAATAGGAGGAGGCAGTGAACTTGCAACGGACTAGTGTGAGGAAATGACTCCACAATATCTGCCAAAATGTTTGGGAGATTCTTGTGTTGTCCATCAACTTGTTTTGAGTTTAGCTTCAATGCTTGTAGCTAATAGTGCCATAAGTATCTGAGCTTGCACTGTATGAGCACATTGCTCCTTGTGTTTAGTAATGATATTCCCTACATCCTGAATGGTTGATTTGCGTATCCCATTCCCCCAGCTGATCATCTTGCATTTTAAATGGTGCGACCATGTTGGTACAAGTCGTTCTGGTAATACAACCAATACAATCCACTATTGTGAAGTATCCCATTAACATTCCTGCTTTTGTAATGTAGGCTTCTTTTAGCTACAGTATCCTCTCTTTACCTTTCCAATCCAATTAAGAGTTTTTCTTTGGAGGATTTGACTCTATTTAATGCATTCAATTTCTTCCTTACCCATTTGTAACTCTCATTTTCAAACTCACGAGGTTGCCTTCCTTTCTTGGGCTCATTTCTGGCAGTAGCATTTTGACTTGCAGAAATTGAACTATTCTGTAAAGTTTGAAGGTCTCTCATTAGCACTGTGGAATACTTTGTAAGGTACTAGGATCTTCATATGTTGCATCTTTGGTTGAAATAGGATTGACCTCAGTGGAAAAACAGTTGAATACCCTATCTGAAAATGTTTAGGTAGTTCTGTGTGCTAGTACCATCTGAAGAAATTTGCAAACTTCACTATCAGTAAGTCTTAAGCCTCTTGTTTTATTGTTTGAGAAGTGTCAGCAGTTCTGTGAAGTTCTACAGCATGGGGGAGCAATCCATGCTTTAAGTTTGCTTCTGGGTCTTGAGACCGTTTTGCAATTACTTGACTGCAGTTGGAATTCTACCATTCATGTTTTCTTAAGACAGGCTTCAATTAACATAGCTGCTTTTTATCAAGTGGAGAAAAATATTGGCTATCCTTTGGCCAGCAGCTGATGTTTAGGTTGCTCAAACATATTATAAAGATTTATAAAGATTTATAAAGATTTATAAAGATTTATAAAGATTTATAAAGATTTATAAAGATTTATAAAGATTTATAAAGATTTATAAAGATTTATAAAGATTTATAAAGATTTCTGGGACTGATAGGTAATTTTACTAGACTTGCACCTCAGGGTTTCCAGATATTTTTTTTTCAGATTTCATTTTTCCAGTAATACTTACATTGTTTATATAAGTTCCTGCTGGTCCTTGTCTTCAGTCTGTATGTATTTGTGGGTAATTCCTCAGCCTTTACGAGCTTGTGATGCTTTGCTGTCTTTTGAGTGTTGTCATAAGAAAGATTTTTTCCAGTCATTTCCTTTGCAAAGTCTTAAAGTTTAGTAACCAAATCAATTTTTTTTAATTAATTTTAAAAAATCTTCCAAAAGATTTTTAAGAGAAGTCAAACATTAAAAAAGTGATTTTCAGAATGCGGTGGGTTTAAGTCAGTGGAAGAAGCAATGTATGCCTAAACTCAAGCTCGGTGTAATAACTCCAGAACATTGTGAAAGATGTGCTTTGGATAGGTTTACTTATAATTATCTTTATGGCAAAATTCCCCATTTCCAAGTTACTTATCTTGATTTAAAAAGTAGGTCTGCACCAGCCAAGCTTTATTGTACACTCCATCCTTAGTTATTAGTCACTCTGCTTGCATCCCAATGCACGCTATGATTTAATTGTCTTTGAGCATGAACTTTCTCCTCTGAAGCTTTTGCCAGGTAGAACAAATTCTGTTATCTCCCAGTCTTTACTCTTTATCCCTGTCTTTTTAATTCTCATTAGTACTGCATTTTAACTGCATAATCACTTCCAAAATATTTGCAGAGCTTTTCAAATAGTGTTTTATTAAGCCATATCACCTATGGCACTGGATCTGGTTTGGGCACAGGTGTTTTCCCTCTAACTGGTATTATAGAACTGACTTTGGAAAACTGAAACTACACTTTTTTTTTTTTTTTTTCAATACCTGAATCTGTTTTACTCTTCCTTCCTCCACCTCCCCAGTGGGTTTCTAGATCTCTCAGACTGGTAATTTGGTGCAGAGGACTCTCATTACACAAGAAGACATTCCTTAAGGCATTTTGGGTCTTACTGTATAAACTGATGTTTTATTGTCTTACTGAGCTCCCTCAGGTTGTCATTATCTGGAGGCTTTTTCTCCATGATGGAAATTCATAAACCCTCATTTATTTCTTCTTCATTTCTTTTCATGTGGAAACACTTAAAGCCAAGAGAAAGTTTTTTTGGTTTTGGTTTTTAAATAAAAATCCCATAGTAAGTCCATATTTTGAGATCTTACTGACTGACATTTTCCTGAACAGAATTGAATTGAAGTATTATGGGATACTGCTAAATTAAATAAATTCTAGTTAAGATGTTTGTTCACAAGGCTGCTCTAATTGGTACTTTTTCTTTTAAGAGAGACAACGCATTTGGAGATTGAGCCTTTCACGCTTCTTGGTGTCTGTGCTGGGCTAATTCCATATCCTCACCACAACCAGTCCCCAAGAAACACTTACCAGTGTGCCATGGGGAAACAAGCAATGGGTAAGACTTTTTTTATTCCTTTTTGGAGTGTTACATAGTTTTTGAAGCTATGTAGCAAAAATGAAAAAACAGAGAAATTTTTTCATTCCTAGTTCACGTAAAAGCTTTGCTAGGAGGAAGAGAAGAGCACTTCTTTAGCTTTGAGGAAGAAAGAATTTACCTCTAACAGTTGGACAAATTAAAAGGAAAAAAATACCAGTCAGTTTTACTTAATTTATCTTAATACTGAGAAGTAAAATTGGAGAAACTGGGATGCTATTGCTTTTTGTTGTTTTTGCTTTTTTTTTATAATTGTCATGACTTTGAGGTTTTCAGCGTAGCTGCAGAATTGAAAGGGTGGTGTTTCTTTGTCTTTATGCTGCAATGTACTGTGAGTTTCCAGACAAAAAGAGTTAAAAAGTGTTCTTGCAAAGAGAGACGGAGCATGGAGAGAGGGGAATATCCCTGAATAGTTGAGTAGGTGCCCTAAAAATAAATAAATAGTTACATTGACATTAGAGAATAAGAGGAATCAAAATGGGAAAGAGTGCTTAGTTACTTGAACTCTTCCTGCAGCTGTAGTTTAGATTTTGGGCTTTTTTGGTTTTGGATGAAGAGGGCAAATAATGGCTTCTCAGCAAAATGACTGAAACAAAATTAATTTCCTGATCACTTAATAATTCTTTTTACAAATATGATAGCTGATCACTAAAAACCAACCACTTTGTAAATTTGCTGTTGCGGGTAATTTGCAGTAGGTATGTTCAAATCTTTCCTTTAATACACAGCTAAACTAGCTTTAAAGCATCCAAGTCATATGGCCCGTGATCAAGCCAGAGTGAGTCCCAAGAAGAACCTGACCAGTAGTAGATCAGTTCAGACAGCTGTGTTCAGGCTTGTGCCGTATATGCCATTTTTACGTCTTGTATTGATGGCTTGCTCGCAAGTTGAGAGCTACAGTAGAACTACTCGGTGTCATGAAAAAACTACCACTTCTGTTAGGTTTACTAAACCATTTGTTTTGTGCTGTGTGTTCAAAACTGAAACACTGCACCTTTTGTTGGACTTCTCCAGCAGAATTAATAGCAAAGTAACTGCCTTGTGCTGAACTGTCACGTTCAGCACATCAAAATAGCAGAAAATAGCAACAGATGAATGTCCTCCCTTTAAATTTAAAAAAAAAAAAAAAAACAAAAAAAAAAAAACAAAAAAAAAAAAAAAGAGGAGCGATGCAATCTTTTTCCTTACAGTTCTCCCCCATCCCATTATCTTTCCCCCACCCCTGAGTCTCTATTTTATGACTATTAGTCTCAGAAGGTTTGGTTAGTTACCACACACAGTTAAGCAGGATCAGTGTGTACAGAAAGCCAATTCAGTATCTGTGGAGTTCTTTTGTAGTTTTCTGTGTGAAGGTTTTTTTCCCGTTTTGTTTTGAGTGTCATTTGCAATTCATTGTCTGTGTTTTCTGAGGTTGGTGTATTCAGCTGCTTTGACCCTAGGTCTTGCACATTTAGCTCCTTGGATACAATCCTCTGACGTTCCTGCTGACGCTAGGAACACAAAAGCCATTGAATATCTTGAGCAATAAAAAAAGCCTTTGTTTCGGTTTGTTATGACAAAACACCTGACTCAAAGAATAAGCAGCTAGATAAAAGTACATTTTAAAAGTTGGCACATGACCTGAACTATATTTTACTCTGCCTGAAGTATCTGCAAACACCTGAAGCTTTTTTGTAGTAACTACTTAAAAAACCACCATCCTAAGTGACAATATGTAAGGGCAGGAAAGATTTTTGTCTACACTTATTGATCAAATGAGACCTGGAGGATGTTCCTGAAACATTACACATACTTTTTTTCTGTTTGTATTTATGAAGAGATGTGATGTAGTGCTTCAACCCCCCACCTTTATGTAACCATCCACCCTTCTTGCTTTCTTTCCCATCCTGAAATTGCAGAGCAGCTTCTGGCCCAGCATTGTCATGTGGAAAGTCTCATGTCCAAGTCCGCTGTGTCATTCCCTCTGCTGTCAAAACCTGGGGGCATGGAGGGAGCCCCCGGGGCTCGGGCTGGGAAAGGAAAGCCTTGTGCTACTCAACACTGACCCCCCCTGACCACGTCATGGGGTTCTGCCAGCAGCTTTGGACAGTCTTTGCTCTTTTTTTAAGCAATATCAAGCTAGGGAAGGGTGTGAAAGCACAAGTAAATGGAGGGTGAATGTCAGAGCTTGCAATGAAGTCTGTAATCCAGTATCCCTGACAAGTGTTAGGTATTAAAATATTAGTGTTTCTGCAGGATAACATTAAATGTCCTGAAAAATACCTCCCTTTCATGGGCAGAATGAGTCATTTTGTTGGAGGAACTGGGCTGCACTTAGTGAGCAAGCTGGATTTCAGTGAAATGAAATTGAAATTAAATCCCTCTGTTTTGGCATAGATAATTTACCATATGTTGCAGGTTGTACTGTGAGACTGAGGGGAAGTTATGATTAGGTGGCAAATACAACAGCAGCTGCAAGGACCTCCGTTGAATGTTGGCATTTCAGTGCAAAGTTAAGAGTTGTAGCTTAAAATCTGAGAAGTATTTAAGATTAAAATACAAGAGTCTGTACTGTTTGCACTCCATGTGTTGCTAAAATAATGTTTAAGAGGATCAAAGGCTCCTACAATTAGAGAAATAATTTTAACTGGAGCTTTTAAATTCCATTAAGACATAGAAGATCAGTCTGTTTTACACACTGTACCTCTGTGACTGTGAGGCCTTGTATAAAAGCCTAATGTAAGAAATGAAAACATACACATTTTCCTGCCAGTAATCCACCATATTGCACATGCACATGCGCATCTGTGAAAGCAGCAGTGTGCGTACACAAAGCAAGCTGTACGCTCTCACAGCCCAACTGTGTACTGCAGTTTCAACCCAAATGTCATAATGCAAGTCTTGAGTAAGGAAAGGAAGATTTGGGTGTTAATTATTACTTTAACCTGTGGAAGACCTGAAAGTATTTGAGGGGAGGGTGGTAGGTGGGTGAGAGGTTTGTTGCAGAGGTTTATGGTGAAGCAACTTCTTTAATATTACAAAAAATATTATTGTATCGTGGACATTCTGCTTTGCTTCTGTGAAATAGCAAAGCCCTTGATAGACTGCTTTGCTTGTGCTATAACCAGCTGAATGTGTTAAAATTGAGTTGAGAAGACAAACGTGCTTCAAGGAACCAAGTTCTGAGGGTAGTTGGTTTTTCACAGTCGTGAAAGGCTTGTCGGTGGGCCGAAAGCTAAAGTGCTCCCAAATTTTGTACAGCTAGCCTATTGGCAGAGAATAGAAACAAATGTCAAAGGAAAACTGGCTGTTGCTGGTCATTTCAGCTGGACCTGGGTGCTTTGTGGCCAGGGCTCAGTTCTGCTGCCGCTCTTTGAGGAGCGATGTTTGTGCTTTGCGACACCATCTCTTTTTTCCAGCTCTTCCCTCCCTGGTAGCAAGCACAGAAGTGCTGAGACGGAAATGAACAAGACTGCTTCCCCTAGTTTACCGATAATAATTTTAAGTGACTTAATCTTTCTACAATGAAAAGAATATTTCAAATGCTGAACATCCAGATCACTTAATACATGTACTGTGAAAATCACTGAGCTGAGTTGGAGCTCCCTCCACAAGGTTCAGTGCAGCATTTAAAAACTACTCCTTTCTCTGTTGGTTTGTGTTCATATAAAATGACAGAATAGTAGAAAATCCATGGTGAAATCAGGGGAAATACAGAAGTACAGCAATGTTTTTCTTGACATGTGCAGTAATAGCCCTTTTGGCTCGTATCTTAAGTAGATTGATTTCTGTATCCTTGTTAGTTTTGATTGTACAGTTTAATGTTGCTGTAAGTAATACACCAGAGAATTGGATAAATGCTTATTTTAGCTGTCGGTTTTATTCTGATGAGTTCTCAAAACTTTCTGCATTGCAATAACAATATCCCATTTATGCTAAATATCAATAGATGGCCTTTTTATAGTGATTGCTTCACACTGAAGAATAATCAAACAATACTTTAAAAGAAAAAAAAAGCCTGTCAGGAAATGGAAAAAAGGAAAGAACGCACACGTACATTCACAATATACCAACCGCTGAGAAAAGCAAAAAAATTATCTTTGTTGTATCCAGGTCAACCTTGTGTGTTTTACTTTAAACAAGGCTAATTACCAATGAAAAAAATGGTTTCTTGCTGTTGGGATAATTATAAATGTGGGTCATTGTGAGCAGGGTTTGTTATGGTGAAGTTTAATTATACTTTACTTTTGCTTGACTGTTTGGCTGAGGCAAACAAGAGCTCTGTTCTTTCAGAGAGAAAACAGAAATAAAGCTAGTGACTTCCTTCATTTCAGCACCCACACAGAGGTCTTGTCCCAACACACCAGTCCTTAGAAGAAGAGAGCTTCTTAATTTTAAATAAGCAAATTGTGATTTCAGGCTGTGTGTTGTCAGACCAGTCTAGAGAAGGCATTATTCATGTAACCTTTAAATCATAGCAATTAGGACAAATATTGCTGATGTACCGTGTGCTTTTTGACTAATCTATTTCACTTGCGCTCTTGAATCATTCTCTAGCCAGTTTCTTTCCTATTAGAGTATCCATTATTGATATATATGTGTACGTTTTCCATTTGCTATGATAACAGCATTCAGCTCCTGAAGAATTGCCTGAATACAGTTTATTATTGAAGCTCAAAATCTCAGTATTGTCAGTTGCTCATGGCTTCTGGTCTGGTACAAACAGTAACAGTTCCATTAGGCTTATCTGAACCTCTGATAAAAATACTGACTTTGAAATACATGAAGCGTCTGAAAGAGAAATAATTTGCATTACCTGAAATACGTAAAGGTGTCATCTGTAATCCTTGATGTATTGAGGACTTCCACAGATGGTTGCTGGCATACAAAGGACAAGTTTAGCTATGATCAGGTGCTTCAGACTTCATCCCATCTTAGCATCCCTAACCAGTGAACCATACCAGGTATGGCATATAAGCATCTCAGAGGAGAAAAAAACCGCAAGCATTTCAAAAGTGAAAGTTGGTATGGCATACTCAGGAGAAGATTTCTCTCAACAACACTAAAATGTACCTATCCATGAAACTTTTAAGATAAGCTCTGCAGCAGACAACCTACCCTAAAGGCACACAAATTATTCATTCTAGGTGCAGAGGGAAAAATTGGTCTAAACTTCTAAGATTTTAATTCAGAAGTAGATTTTCCTAGCTGTATAGTGGGAAAAACAGTTTGTTTATCAAAGTACAATGAAAACAATGTCTAATACTTAGGCTAAGGGAATATCAGAAGTAATAGGACCTTCAGATGGTGGGCCCTTGTGGGGTGTGACTGGGAGGGTCTTCAGTGTTGGTGAATCCAGGCCCTACCAGCTTGCTTCTTTCTGGAGACAGAAAATACTGCTCATGGATGATTAATTTCCTTTCCCAAGAAAAAGACAGAAAAGCTACTGCTCAAGAGCAAGACACAAGTAAAGCCTGTCAACTCTACCAAATCTTTCTCGCCATTTAAAAATGCTCTGCCTGTGGCTTCAAATCTTCTGTCTAGAACGAAGGAAAGTCCGGGTATATAAAAGCCAGTTATAACAGTTCATTTTCAGACAGTATCTGTTGAGCTATTTCCCCGTTCTCATCCTTGAAACTGGTAGACCTGTGGTGGTTTAGGAGAGAGAGCTTAGTGCCAAGGACAGGGTAGATCTGTGGAACTGCCAGTGATGCTGCCTGGTTTTAGATATTTGATTTTCTAGACATTTAAATTAAATGCAGACATTTGGAAACTGCAAGCAGATGCATATAAAATGTGAACCTACCCTCCCCTAAGAGCAGATTTGTGTTCAACTGTACTACATTCTGGCCATGTGAAGTCTTCATTATACACTAGCTACTTTGACCTTTCCTTGAGAGCAGCCAGCCTCTGAAATTGCAGGAGAAAATGGAAAGGTTTTGAAAGACTTGCCTCCTAAGCACAAGTACTGCAGAATATTTAGTACTTAAAAGTTTAAAACTTTAACTTTTCAGATGATAATTTCTTAATTGCTTAGAGACCTAGCATAGTCCTGGTACAGCAAACTCTAATAACATACGATTGCCTTAACTTTTGTTCTGCTACACAACAGTTTATGTTTCCCTGCTGGGTGTTAATTATTTTTTCCTCAGATTTCAGAAGACACTTTGGCAGTCTGATGGGACAGGGCCAAAAATTTCAGTCTCAAGCTGGGAGGTCTATACAAAGGATTGAATTCTGAACCGTAAATTTAAAATTAATTTCATGTAAAAAGACAAATATATTGTGAGTGAACTTCTACTGTAGTCTTTCGAGCAATGATGCCTCTAATTTCAGAAAGTAAATCAGTCTTGGCTGCTGCTAACTGTATGCTTTGTTCATGCTTTGTGACATTCTAACACAGGCTGCTGTTGAACTAATTATTGCCCAGAAAAAGGAAGGAAATATGATGTGGAAGATGCAGCTCTTGATCCACAGTTCCTCTTGAACTCAATGGGAGTCTTTCTGTTGATTCTCATGAAATTTTGGATCAGGTCTATGAAACACGACACAAGTTCAGCTCTCTGAAAAAAAAAACCCAAACTATGGCTAGTAGAACAATAAAAGCAAACTTCATACTTGTACTGTTATTCAGTGTCATGCTTAAAAAACAAAATCTTATTTGCATTCAGTCATATACAATCTGACTTTGATTTCTTTTGTTGTTGTTCTTTTTGGCTTGATAAAGAGGTTTTCCCTGTTTAAGAAAAAATAAGTATTTTTTTCTGGAAGCTTATATTAAGCCACTTACATCTTTATTTAAATATAATAATGTAAAGTTGTTTTGGTTTGGTCTCTCTTATTTTTTTTTTCCTTCTTTTCTTTGAAAAATTTCTATTATTAGATTAAATTCCTCAGTTCACGGTTTTAGTTCATTTGCATATTGGTAAGTTTTTAGCCAAAATATTTCTAGGAAACTTACTAATGTTCACATACTTTTGTTTTTCTTTTACATACCATACAGGTACTATTGGATATAATCAAAGAAACAGGATAGATACTCTTATGTATCTTCTAGCCTATCCGCAAAAACCAATGGTGAAAACAAAAACAATTGAACTGATAGATTTTGAAAAACTGCCTGCTGGACAGAATGCCACAGTTGCTGTGATGAGCTACAGTGGTTACGATATTGAAGACGCTCTTGTCTTAAATAAGGCCTCTTTGGACAGAGGTAATACAGGTTTTAATAAACTTGTTGTCTCATGGCATTATCCTATCATAACTTCTATTGCAGTTATGAACAGTACATCTCCAATTAAGAAATCGAATTCCAAAACTGCTTTGAATGCTTTTGTTTGTTTTCTGCATGAATAGTAATTGTAATTCCATGCTGGCAATAGTGTGGTGAAGTTGCCAACATGTGAATAAAGCTCTGAGCATGGATATTGTAAGAAAAAATGGCTAACTTTTGACCTAAAATAAAAAAGTGTAAATGGTCCTTTTTTGAAAGTATTTAGTTTACATAAAATGTATGATATTAGATAATCCGTTCTGCTGGGCTTGCTTTTTAGATGGTTACCTGAACCTTTGTTCATTACAAACAGAAGGGTCTCATTATTTTCACCAGTAACAAAAGCAATAGATGAAATTAGGCTTCTGAATGTGTTTGGGAAAGGAATGGAAGGCGTGGCGGTTTGCATCACTGTGAACTTGATGCTCTGATGGAGCAATAGCAGTATTGCCTAGTTTCTGAGGGAGAATAAGAGTATTGTCTAAAACAAAATAATTTGCTCTTTATTCAGAGATAAACTAATGATCTGCTTCCTTAAAAAAAAAAAAATCTGTGCAGTGTATTTTAAGTAAAAGTACATAAGCACCAAATGGAAGGTCACTAAGTGAAACCTGTGTTTGTGCTGGTCTGGCCTGTCTCGCTTTCTCCACAATTCTTCAGCATTTTATGTTAATGTTGCTGGGGTTGGAGGAGAGTTGCGTGAAAACTTAGTCTCTCTTCTCTCTCTTTTCTAAATAAATGCCCTTGAAAGAAGACATAGTGCAGTGTGATCAAATTGGTTTTAGTTTCGGGTGGTCAAAATCAGATTCCTCCATGACTTTATTCCTCCACACACTCCCTTCCTCCTAGTTGCTAGGCAGCAATAACAGTATTCCTAGACATGTATCTTTGGCATTAATGTCTGCCGCATTTAATTTATGCCTCCTTTTCTAAAACAACAACAGGCATGATTTAAAACTGAATGTTTTCTTTTCTGGTAGACTGGTAACATTTACAGGGAGAGCCGTGGTGCTTGTCAGAAGTTACTTGACATTATCTAAAGATACAGATGACTGTATGTGGACGCAGCCGTCTTTCAAATAAGTAAAATAACATAGGATTATTAGAAAGACTTGCTGTTGGGTGTTTGTAGTTCTAAATGTGATGAAAGTGTTTAGTATTGTGGCTGTTTGTTGTACGTGGTGAGAA
This sequence comes from Aramus guarauna, assembly GCA_013400195.1. Classification (NCBI taxonomy): domain Eukaryota; kingdom Metazoa; phylum Chordata; class Aves; order Gruiformes; family Aramidae; genus Aramus; species Aramus guarauna. The sequence continues at coordinate 323,547 of VXBL01002627.1, forward strand.
ATTCCAGAGATGCTACTTTTCTCATCTAAAACCCAGAACAAACCTATTGTATAACAATATATGTAATTCAGAATTCTTTCAGCTGGGAAAGAAGTGAGTAATGAGGTGATTATATGAAACAACTGGTACTTTCCTGGTAGGCTAGCTTGTGTCAGCCACAAACAAAACTAAAAGTTCAGGTTTCCTAGAACTGCTGAAAGGAAGAGGTGCTATTCTTACCATAGCATGCACGCTTCTCCAATATTATGTCTCCCTGTGGACCACCAAAGGTAAGAGAAGTGATGCGTGCATGTGTGTGCAGAGATATAGAAGAGGATTAGCACAACTTCAGACCTGGACCATAGTTCAATGTCTAAAAAAAAATAGCATGCATGATCTGATTTTTAAATTGTGACCTACTAGGTAGCCATGTACAATGTTAGGCATATCAAGACAATGAATAATCTAACTAATCAAAAAATATTCTCTATTCTATAGCTCAGCAGGTGGTTCAGCATTCTTGTTTTATTCTGATAAAGTGTTATAAAGGATTTTTGAACTCCTAGGCAGATGAGTTTGTGTTACATTTTAGGTTTTGGAAGGTGTCTTGTGTATAAGAATGCCAAGTGTACACTGAAGCGTTACACAAACCAGACATTTGATAAAGTTATGGGTCCGATGCTGGATGCAGCTACCCGTAAACCAATCTGGCGCCATGAAATTTTAGATGCTGATGGTATCTGCTCTCCAGGTATGTCAAACTACATGTTCAGTTATGGCATGTTCATAATCTGAGGTGGAAATTAATGTTCTGTTAATATTTCTTGTGCACCTTGTTTTATATTAAATGTAATTTTTTTTTTTTTCTTGAAGGTGACAGTATTGGAATGGAAAATTAAAAAATGTTAGTTTCTGAAAACAGCGTGGTACCAGTCATTGGGGGGGGGGACGGGACAGTATGTGAATGAGAAAATGGAGTTTTGTATTTAAGTGGAAGAGTGAGTCGTTAACAGTGTGAATCTATTGAAACGTTAGAACTTGTGTTCTTCTTGTATCTCCAAACTGGCAAACTTTTAATACTGTAATTTTTTTACTGTTTGTCTCTCATATGTTCTGTCATTTTTTAAGGATAGATTCCTTATTATTTTGATTTCATACATCAAAACCTCCTAGCCTGCTGTCAGTTAATGCAATTGTTTGAGGAAGTAAAACCTTGTGTCTTAAACACTTTAGAAATATGTTTGGAGAGAGATAAGAAGATAAATACAACTACATTTAGTTATGAGAATAGGTGTATAACTTTCCAATGGAAATAAATTTGAGAAAGAATCTTCCCATACTGTCATCCTTCAATTAGGAAACAACTTAATAGATCTGCTGAGATCTAATAAGAACGGTGCTGTAAAAGGCACTAAACTTAATTCCATTATAGCAACACAATTGGGTCACTTTTGCTGTTTAGCACATCACAATGGAGCTTTCAAAGTTAATTTAAAAAAAAGGCAAGAATCTTCTGAAGTACTAGGATAGATAGAACTGGGGTGGACTCCAGACTGAGGCTGTTCTCAGCGTGTAGGTAAAAACCTCTTTGAAATAGTTCATTTGGACAGAAAAGAGACATAAGCTGAAGTTTAGTGTAGTTTTGTGGAGGAAGTGGGAGGTACTTGATGTGCATTAGTATCATTGGGCATGCTGCTGATCTGGTTTGCTATGTGAAGGGCAGGATAAGGGAATGGAGGGGAAAATAGCAGATGTACGAGACAAGAAGCAATAGGAAAAAGTAATTGCAAGGAGGGGCTGGAAGTAGACTTGCACAACTCATTGTGGAAATGATGTGATGTCCCAAATTTAAGTGTGACTTTCTAAAATTTGTCAGTTACAGTGTTGCTTGTTAATTTTTTCCTTACTTAGGGCAGATCACTTCAGATGCTTTTGTGTATTCTTTAGACCCAGGGTATGTTGAATAGCTATTCACATAGTGCGCCCAGCATGCAAGCTATTCTGGTTTGGTTTACAAAAAAAAAGCTAGTTTAATGATTCCCTTACCATGCAATATTTAATAAAATAACGTGGCGTACTTCCTGGACATGTTCCTCCCAGTTTGTCTTCCAGCTTACCTTTTTTTAAAGCTTAAAATGTATTTCTAACATAGGTAGCCAGATATGTTTTCATGGTGCTTTGTTTCTTGTTCTTTGAAGGTGAAAAAGTAGAGAATAAGCAAGTCCTTGTGAACAAATCTATGCCAACTGTGACCCAAACATCTCTGGAAGGAAGCAGCGTGCCTCAGCAGCCACAGTACAAAGATGTGCCAGTAACGTATGTTGCATCATAACTTTATGCTTGGGGAATGTACTTGGAGGACAGGTATCTGAGAAAATACTCCATTCTAGAAAAGTCAAAGAAATAAACTTCCCTCTGCAAATTAGACCTAGTTCTCTAGGTCTTGCTTTTTCACAGGATTTTTCAGAGCCTACATTATTTTCAGAAGTACCTAGCTACTTAATCACCAGTAAGTTAGATTCCTGACATCTGAAAGGCTAGAGCTTCAACGAGAGGGAGGAACCCTCCTGAAGATGTATCTATAGACCGGAATCACTGAGCAGGTTCCCAGGAGAAACACAGGAGAGAGCTAAGACAGTGGTAGAGGGGAGAGGAGTCACTCACGGATGAAGTGATAGAGAAACAGGAGAAAAGCAGAACGAGTGGGAGGACAGAGAACATGCATGTAGTTAATGAGGGGGCACATCTCCTCCGTGCTGGCTCTCACAGAAAATGACTGTCGCTCAGCCTTCACTTCACCAGGCAGAAGGCCAGGAGATGGAGGCCTTCCTATCCCAGAGGCTGACAGCTCATTCTGGTCACTCCAATTAGATGTCCTTTACCAAGGCACCAGTGAATGGGAAAGGACATTCAATAAGAGTTTTTCCCATCCTTAAAGAACAGGAGAGGTCTTCCGAGCTGTGAGATGAAAATTTTGCATTAAATGTAAAAATAAATAACGAATGAAGGATTTTTTCACTGTTTTGTCAGGAGTAGCCTTGATGGTTTGGTAAGTTAGCAGAGAGCAAGGCAGGCAATTGGTGCCCAGATCAGAAAGGCAGGATTAGCTTTGCTGCACCTCTGTGCCTTTCATAACCAACAAAGCTCTAGGTTTACTCCTACGAGATATTAATAAAGAAATGAAGCAACAGTATAATTATCAAGAGGAAAGCAGTAATCCTGCCAGGTAATGACATGGATCTGAGTTTAGGTGTCATAGTTTGACCATCTCAGCTACCTGAACAATGAGACAAAATAATCTTCTACATAAGGTATTAAAATCTGCTCTACCCTCATTCTGAAATATATAGAAAAAAAACTAATACCAGAATAATTTCCTTTTTCTTACTGCTCTGTCATGCCTACCTTTTTTTCTTTTTTTTTCCCCCTCTCCTTCCAAAATCCCTGCATCTTAGACTCTATAGTTCATCTCTTTCTGTACCTTATACTATGTTCTGCCCGTGGTTCATTTCCACACCTGCACCTGATGCATAGTTTCAGTCAGGATATTATGCCTTAATTTTGTTGTTAAATTCTCATGGTATATTCCTTATACTCCATTCTTCAACTGTAACTCTCTGTTTGGCTTTTGTTTAACTGAAGATCCAGAAATTTGCAATACACTAGAAAGCTTTTTTTTGGTGTCAAGAGCAGCCCAGGTGACAAAAAAATACACCTTGTTCTTTACAAGTTCAGCTTAATTCTCCCTTTGTTTCTATTGTATCTCTTAAGCCTTTTCTTTTCCAGAAACATACTCTATTCTGGAACTTTACATAATCTTTACTCCATTGACCTCACATATGTAAGTTCTGTGAAGACTACAGTTTAGCCAGAAGCTTCCCAATGCACAGATATTTGTTTGTAACTTGTGTTACGTTCATAGATGTAAATCTCATGTTTTGTCTTCTTGTACTAGCTACAAAGGTGCGACTGATTCTTATATTGAAAAAGTAATGATTTCATCAAATGCAGAGGATGCTTTCTTGATCAAAATGTTGCTGAGGCAAACTAGACGTCCAGAAATTGGAGATAAGTTTAGCAGTCGTCATGGGCAGAAAGGTAAACTACACATTTAATAAAAATAAATGCATTTTGGGTATCCCTACTATATGTACATAACATCATCATGCATGTTTCCATTGATTGGTTCAGATCTTTTATGAATGCGGCAGTAGAAGACCATGTCCGGTTTTTTTTGTTAAGTTCACCTAATTTAGCAATGATGTTTATGGAACTGAGGAGAGGAACTGGCAAACACAACTCTGTGTTGCCTTACGAATCTGGAAAGTATAGTAACCACCCATTTTAACCAAGGACAGGGGTTTGAGTTTTGCTTGTTTGTTTTCCTAGTGTGAATTTGGTTTTAGGTGATAGGATTGTCAACAGGTTATCAAGAGAGAGATTGGAGGAAAGAGCAAAAGGGCATCTTCTGAATGGACAGAAAAAAACAGAAATGGAGTAGGATGTCTGCAAGTCATCTGTGCAGACATTGCTCTAAAGATGACACTGCCAATAGATAGCTCAGAGCCATGGTGTAAAAGGTAAGCAAATCAGGAATGCAACTAGGAGTGCACCAGCGGAGACTGGAAAGAAGGGGAAAATATTTTCAAAAATATACCTGGGACATGATCTGGGGCATCTCTGGATCTTCAAACAGAGAGTTGAAAATGGATACCTACTAGGAAGCTGCTCAGTGGCATGTAGCTCTCTAGTGTTAATGTTTTAAGCACGATGAAAATCAGTAGCCTGTTTCCATATCTGTTGAAAAAAGCAATGGACCCCCTTTGACCTTAATGGCAAAAAAAAAGGTGACTCAAAACATCCTCTCTGAATCTCAAAGGGCTGGGAGTTGTGGGAGCAGTGTTAAGGAAGCAGTGACTGAAAAGAGTCCAACTGTAACTGACTTAAAAGCATATTTTGATCCCTGTGGTCCCAATGTGGGACAGGTTTTGACATGTTTCCATCTATCTGTATGCTTGGAAAATCTAGATTTTTAGTACTTTCAGCATGACCTTACTGTATGTGCTGTGCTAAACATATATACCCAAATGTTGTAATCTTACACTTCTAGGTCTTATTTTGGTTTGAGAACCTTGCTTGGTCTCTTGTGTTGGGGAAGCAAGGAGGTTGATATTACTGAATCCTTTCCATTGCAGCACATACACTCGTTTCCTGTTACTGGGCAAATATGATACTGTCTTAATAACTACTGGGGGAAAAAAAAAATCCTTACTGCCTTGCTTTGATTTCTGAGAAGCTGGAACCAGAGCTTCAAGTATAAAGCACACCAGCAGTACACAGGCAGTATCCAGCTCTAGAGCTCTCTTAAATGAAGCTTGAACAGAATCACCTCCAGCATATTCAGTGCCTGCATGATTGGAAGAGGTATGAAGAGCAGTTGCTTACAAATGGACCCCACGCACAAGTAATTTTTTAATGCTCCATGGCACCATTTATTTCTTTACTCACATGTGTAGCCTGAAGTCAAACTTGAGGTCATTTGTGACTTTCTGGGGCTATGGAAGTACATAAGCATTAGTGGCAGTGAGGTGGCCAGGTGTAACTGAAGTGAAAAACTGCATCCCTATCATGCGATGGGATTAGCCATCAGTAATTAGCCACAGCAGTCCTCAGGTCTGTGGTCTCCAGGTTTGATGATCAGGACATCTACCTAGAGCAAACCTATCAATAAAAAGAGGTGAAATGGGTACAAAAGGCACTAGTTGATCATAATGTCAACTGTTAACAGATGTTGCTTCAAGTTCTTTGTGTGTGTTTTCTATGGAGTACAATCAATGCAGGCTTTCTCAGTACATCCAGTTCTCTCCAAGATCACCCTTATTTCCACAGTATCTTTCTTGCCATAGACCCATGAAACTGGTTCTTGAAACTCTGTATTCTGAAGAATTCCTTCCATTGTTTCTGCTGTCATTAAGAAATAGAAACTTTCCTGATAAGCATTGAAACATTTTTCCTGATTGTATTTTGAAGGTGGCTTTTGATCTAAGAATCGGAAGTAATTCTCACTGAGTCCCCAAGTGATTTGGAAACCAGTACATATTGAAGGTTTAAAAAAAATAAAGCAGCAGCAGTACATTCTTGACTTTCCTTTTAAAATCCAATCTAGTTCTTACATTACAACCATATAGGACAGTTTCAGTGAGAGGGAAGATCATTAGCTTCAGAGGCAAACAAAGGGTTGAACAGTTGGAATAGTTCAACTGCCCCATTCCTGCCTTCTCTCCAGGAAGATTCTCCTTCAGGAAGATTTTGTGTAGAGTCTCTTTCAAATAATTTTTCAATATCTCATGCACAATGAAGATGTGCAATACTTTTAAGCCTATGACCACTTTTAGAGCAAAGCCTCTTTCTTCATATATTTTAAGTTTTGTCTGATTAGTTCTTTTTCCTTATAAGTGGCATGTGGCATTGTAGCTGCAAGTTATTATATAACAGCATGATCACTACTGTGCAGGACAAATTTTCGTACTAGAAGTAAAAAAAATAGCCTACAAATCATACTGAAGAAGCTGCTTAGCTAATCATGATCAATATTTATGGCATTTGCATGAAAAATTTAAGCAGGTAGGATTTTTCCCCTAGCTTGGGCTATTGATGTGCACCTATTGACATAGTTAGTTGAACAGGATTTAAATTAAACTGATTTTCTTACCTCTCCAAAAATCAGGAAGAAGGGTGCTCCACAAATCTAGACCCATAAGAGGAGAAAAGGTGGAAGTGGAAGAATGGCAAAAGGAAGCAGAATTCTGTCAGGCTGGCTGTAATATGGCTTTAGGAAGCAGAGCTTTCCATACCACTAAATGCACATAAGGGAAGCTTGTTTTAGGGGTCTTGAAGGACAGACAGCTCACGAGTACTTTTGCTGTTCATCAAACCCTGATATTCATGGTCAAATGCAGAAACTGCTAATACGCGCTGTATTGGAATTTGGTGGTATTTTCTTTAATATCCCAAAAGCCATAGAAAGTTAATAGTATTTCTTTCCAAATTAAAATATCTGTGGAAATCCCTTGGTAATGAAAAACAACATCCTAAATGCTGTAGGGAGCTTTGAGAGTGCCCATGATTATGCCTAGCATTGCATCAGGTTAGAATGACTGATCCCCCATATATTTGTGCTTTGGACGTATAACAATAATAAGCCAAAACCATCAATTATTCAGAATAGCAAATGTCCTTTTCAGCTTGGTTTTGGAGATACGAGTGGGAGCATTGTAACAGTTGTGTTACAGAGTTCGCAGGCATGTGCTTGTTTGCTGTCCAGTACATCAATCTGTAGTAATCTCTTGTGATCAGGGGAGTGATCAGATTCTAAATTATTACATTCTATTAGGATACATATCCTTCCTAGTAGTAGACCTCTTAGTTCACTGGCTTGTAGTATATTATGGGAAAAGATGTTAGAATAAATGGGAGAAAAGAGAAATGTGCTTAGTGGACAAGATACATGTGTTAGATACCAAGAAAAACATACTGACAAGAACAGTGGAGTTTACTGTTTTACAGCATCAATATACAGTGAAGAACCAGATACTGACGTTAATCTTAGATTACAGGCAATGACAGAACTGGAGAAAAGGCATGAAATGGAAAGGGAAACTCTCCTTTGCTAGCTCTTGAAAAATACGGCTAGTATCATCCTTCTCTGATGTCAAATTGGGGAAGGATCAGTCATAACAGAGGAATATAGGCAATTGTGAAACCGAAATTGTAATACTAACAATTTAACATTTTTCATTGAGAGAATTCTTAATTAGCCCTGAATTTGTTTTCTTATCTTTGTCTGAATGCAGGCAATTACCACTTCAAGTTTAATTTGTGAATGTTAGCTTTAAGACCATCATAGGGCCATTTAAACTTGTGATGAGTTTAAACTAAAAAGTACCTTGATTCAGTGAGGAGAGAAAGCATGTTTCTGTCCTTTTTGTATTGTCAATCTCTTCTGCAAAGTAATTTTATTTTCCAGAAGGTATTCATGAAGATGAGATTTGATTTCATGGTATCATAGTAGGAGATTTAAAATAATTAAACGTGTGCAAAATAAGAGATTGCACAAACCACATTTCTAAATTTTTGTTCATGGGCTTTTTCCTGTATTCCAAATTGATTTGTATTCCAAAGCTATACTTTTGTCACTGGGGCAGAAAGAAGCAGAGTGACAGATTTGGAAAGTGCCTGGGTTATGACAGATTAAATCTCACAAACCAGCTTTAGCTTTTGTTACAGAAGAGCCTTTCGTTAAATATGTAGGTAGATTTTCTAGACCTCTATAGTAATACAGATCTATGCTGCTGTCTCTGTCTTTGCCACCTTCTTTGTGTCCTCTCACATGTCAACACGGTATTGGCAAGGGTCACCACTGCTGGCCTGTCCACCACACGCTTTTTTCATTCAAGTCCATGTTTTAAGTGCAGTTCTTCCAAACTGCCTGTGAAAGCTAGCCTTTCCTTCAAGACCTGTCAACAAAGAAGTGTATGAGGAAGAGAAAAATCCCAAGTGAGGCCATCGCATTGTGTTGGGAAATGCACCAGCAAATATTTTGCTCTGTCTCCATATTCATCTTCAAACTGGACGCTGCAGTAAGATCTGTGGGAGTAGGGCTGTCACTTTAGTCTGTAAGCCCTTAAGCCTCTAATGTCTCACAAAAAACCATACACCTACCAGGGAGGCGTATTCTTGAGCTGTAGGACTTTGTTTTAACTATATTGTATTGTATTTTTTCCAGAAGGACAAAGAAACTTTTTTGGTTAATTATTTTGTTTTTTAATCCTGCACTTTTCAAGTAAAGTCACTTTTCAAAGCACAGAAGGCTAAAGGATTGTTAAGCTAAAGAAGCTTCATCTGAGTTCCATACAAACTAAATTATTATATTTCCAGATTTCCTCTTGCTTTGCTACAAGTCACAATGAGGAAAAAGTTGGGCTCCTTTGATGTGAAAAAAAGCAATATATCACTTCTCTGAAAGAACATTTCTCAGTCTCTCATGTGAAAAAGGATTAACACCTCCAACAAAGGTCCTGTAGATCACAGAACTAAGCAGCAATACTGAACAGTATTCCTGAGGAGTGGAAAAACTGTATTTAAGCAAGAGATTGTTTGAACTGGCAAACAGAAGCTTTTTAATAGCTGAAGATCTAAGATAAAGGATTAGACCTTTCTGAAGTATCTGCACTTAAACAACTCTAAAGACAAGGAAGCGAGTTTAAATTCATGAAAGATGGTCTTTGTTTTCCTAAATGAACCATGTTCTTTAGTGTCAAAACAAAATCCATTCACAGCATTGTCAACTACATAAACTTCATGACAATACTGCTTATCTACCAAAGTCTGACCTTGCTTACTTTTAAAAATTTTTACTAGTTTGAGCATCTGTCTTCTGCTTGCCTAACTTCATAGTCGAGAAAAACTTGTCTTTCTCCTTTTCATGGGCACTTGTACAGTACATCTAGGCAGAACATGTAAAGTAAGATGTTTCAAATAGCTACTTGGGTCATACTTCCCCGTGTTACAAGTCAGACTTAGTACTTTATCTCTAATAAAACATCGGTGGGTTTGTAGGAATTAAGTGGTTGAAGTGGCATTAAAAAGAATTTGCTGTTATCAACTGCAGGAATGTGGGATGATTAGTAGTTATTAGGCATCAGGAAAAGTAGGAATTTCTTACCTTATTTTTATCTTCACAAGTTGAATGTGAGAAAATGAGATGTCAGAATGCCATTAAAACTTCTCATACTGTTTTTTCTATTTATTTTTAACAAAACCACTGCTTAGCTTGCTGTCTTAAGAAGAAAATTACAGCATTTTTTTATCTCAAGCAGCAAACAGGTAACCTTCTGACCTTTTCAGTAAATCCTCAAGTGAACCTCTGAAATTAGGGTGATTTAGCATTTTATGGCACAGAATAAAAATCTCTAATTCTGTTTCCAAATAGTGTATCCTGAACACACATTTTATTAAGCTCTTGACTCATTCAGCCATGTGTATTTTGTAAAGTTCCTATGGTTATTGTTTTACAATAGCTGCTTCCAGAAGCATTGTAAGGGTTTCAATTAATCAGCTCTTTGTGTGCTTCAGACTATGCAAATTTATCACATCAGACCATTCAGCAGCTCATGGGAAAGCAGTGTACAAACTGTATTGTCTTCTAGCACCTCCTCTCATTTAGAGTGATGTTTTTAATAAGAAAACTAATCAAGTTTACTTATGCATTATTTATCTGTTAATTTTAATTCTGTTCTTTACCTCTTATGTCAAATGGGATGTAGCAAGTGATATGATAGATCAGTGAATGATTCAATATTGAACAAAGCTTATGTGATGCAGCACTTTTTTTCTTCTGGACTTGTTTTATGCTTAGTTAGCCAACACAGTATGTAATTAGAGAGTTTTGAAGCAGATGTACATTTTTGTTTAACCTTACTAATTTTTGCAATTCTCTTTGTCGCTTGTCCACAATATACAGTGCTGTGTTATAGCTACAACTCCTCTTAATTATGTGACGTAGTCTTATTTCTCAGGAGTATTTTCAAATTCTGGTAAATCTAAAATAGACGCCTTTCACTTAGTTTTAGCTCTTTCACCACCGTATCATTAGAATAAGTAAACAAGCACATTTAGTAATGCGCTTCTTTTTATCTTGCTGATAGAAACTGGTATTACTGCTGCTTCTATTCACTTAGTCTCCTTTGCTCTCTAATGTCCCTCCTGCTGGTAGTAATTAGTTTTCTGTATTAGGTTGTTTTGACTTATTTGATGATTTTTTTTTTTTCAATTGGCATGTGTGTGTATAGAAGGCATCTTACCGTAGCCGGTGAAAAACTTTCCCATACTGTTGTGTTTTGTCCCTGCCCCCTCCCTGCCGCCCCCCTTTCCCCTCTCTGCTGAACTGCTGTTTTACAAGTCTGTGTACGTTCATGTTTGTCAGCAAACTGTAAAAGCAACTGCATAAAAGTTATCAATTCTGGAAACCTGAATTTCTCCTGATTAGAAAAAGAAACTCTTAAAGGACAGAAGTACAGGGGTGAGGGGATCTGTGTGCTCTGTCAGGGCCTTGTGGAGGTACATGGGTGGTGAGATGCTGTCGGGATTGATGCAGATAGCATGTGTGAGGATGGGGCCGTCATGCATAGTCAGAGGGCTGTCATTTGTTGGCTGGCATACAATAGCATTGGAAAACACTGCCTATGGCTGTTTTATACTTGCATGTTAAACCACTGTAGATATCTGATTTAAGTTTATTCTAATTTAAACTGTTATCCGTGCAGTAAACTGCCATGCTTATTAATACACTCTTTTTTTTTTTTTTTTGAGAGAGAGATAGGGATATCTTAAAAGAATTTGTTAGCATTTTCACTGGTTTTTCATGTAAGTTGACATTATGAAATTGATATTCAAAGTTGGTTTTTTTTAGAATTCAATTTGTTTTTCAATTGAAAAGAAATGAGATGTAGCAAGCTGCTGGATACTTTCTTGCTCAAACATACAACCCTCTTGTTAGTCCACACATGAAAAAAAAATTGGTTTTTTGTTTTGTCTGGAAAAAAAATTGCAGCCTTTTCTGGTGGTTAATGTTTGATTCTGGTCCTAGTTGAGAACTCCAGAGTGTGTAGGTGAGAGCAGATTCAGACCCATCACGGTGTAGCATTTAGTCTGGAAATTGTATTGCTAAATTTCAGATGCAGCATATAGAAATTGTGAGGGGAAGAGAAATGAATGAAACCAAATGATTTTGTATGTCCAATGTGAATGCCAGGGAGGAACAATTTCCATGTGATGTCTAAATCAGTAACAATTAGGAAATCTTAATAACCTGTAGTAAGAGCCACAGAGCAGTTACCTGCTAGTTTGACTATGTCCTATTTATGAATATTGGATGGGGAGTAGACGAGCAGCTCAATTGTGAGATGCAGTTTATATTTAGACAGGGCAACATTTGGAACTTGAGGCTGTCTTAAATCCAGCCTCTTCTTTTCTCCTTTACTGTTTTATTAACCAGTTGCAAGTGATAACTGCACTTACATGGATTAATTAATTTGATCACTTTTTCGCAGCTGCTAAACAACGCAGAACTGCTAGGCTTGCCTTTTACTGCCATGCTGCAAACCCTGGCTCAGCGATCAGGGCTGAAAAAGAGTAGCAAATTCAGGAGCTTACAGTGCAAGCATTAGTCTCTGAAGAGCTTCTGAAGGCAAGTGACTGCAAAATGAAATCAAGTTTACATGTTTAAATGAATTGCAGTTACTTGCTTTTAGAAGTAGCATTGTATATAGGAAAGATATCTTTCAGCTTTTTAAACAGTTTTTTATGAGAAAGAATGAACTTTTGTAAAACATAGGGGAGGAAGAAACTTCTCTCCGTCCTATTCTCTAAATACACATGGGCATACTATAGATCTATTATAAACTCAGTGACTTCTTAAAATACAGAAGCTTAGAATTGAGGTTTTATAGCTTTCTCTCCTCCCCACCCCCCCGTAAAATAGAAACTTTATAAATGGCCTAGTGAGCTTCACATTGCTGGATTCTGTCTAAATATTTTGTTTTTAACTTCTAAGCTCATTATGCTGTCTTTGTGTTAACTTGTATTAAAATCTGTCAGCTATGACTGGTCTCATAACCACAGTCAGCGGACCAGAATAAGTTAATTATTTACTTGTGTCACTAGTGCTCTTCATCTAATGAAATGCACAGCTGTGTTAGATCTGCAGTTGGGTGTGTAGGTCCCATTGTTATACAAGTCAGCGGAGGGTAGAAGCCGCTATGATGGAGAGCCCTCAGTTCTTTCTGCTGTTCTGCCTTTCTGTGTCGATTTCATGGATCTTTTATCATTCACTTTCACACAAAACAAACAACACAGTGGCTGTCTGCTATGGGAACCAGCTTGGCATATAAAAGGTTTTCAGAGCCTAAAGTAATTTTAAGTTAGCTAAGATTTAATTTTTGGCTTACAGGTGCCGTGAAGTCCAGATGCAACTTAATGCTTTCTTAGAAGTAAATGAGAGTAAGGCAAAATGTACATGCCATAATACATATATAATTAATAAAGTATTTATGTATACAACTTTAGGATAAAAAAAAAGCTGCGCACACAAGAGATAGTAGATTTGGGTTGGGTTTTGGTTTTTTTCAGCAAATGATTGCTGCTTGGTGGGGAGGGGTAGAAGGATGTTATTGATTTATCATAATAGAACAAGGAAAGTTAGTTTCAATAGGTTTTAAACCTACATACAACAACAACCCCCCCTTGCCCCAGACGCTCCAATCTTTTTTTTTTTTTTCTCCTGTTCCCTTCCCCCATACTTATCATTCTCATTCTATTAACTACTGTCCCATACACCTATCCCTGTCTTGCTTGGACAGTGGAAGAGGAGCTCCCTCCTGAGCAGACGCCAATATCCCCCTGTGAACTGGCTGGTTGGGGGATGCCTTTTTAGGGATGTAACCAGCACCCTCAGTCTTCCAGGAGCCCCCTCCGCTCCAGGACTGTTCCCAAAGCGTGCTCTGGCAGTTGCAGCAGGCTGATCTCAAATAACTTGCAGATTTTTTCAGCTCTAAGGACTTCTGGAATAAATTGTCCAACTGAAACAGTAGCTTTGGTTCAAAGGAGTATGAGCTTAAGCAGCTGCATTATAGCACCTGAATTTGAATGTTAGATCTCTTGGTCATTTATAGCTGCAGTATTTTGATCTGCAGAATTCACTGTAGAAACAGTTGTGAGGGTTGGAAGGAAAATTTTGGCATGTGTGATGGACTATTTTAAATGAGTTTTCATGTGTATTTAGTCTTTCCTAAATAGTTTTAGAGGGGTTTTGTTTGTTTTGTGTCCAAAACTGATGGAGACTGAAAAAAAGCTTCCAAAACTTTTCAAGGTACAGTTTGTGTTCATGGACTGACAAAATATAAGCAGTCTGGGGAGTAGATTGTACATTGTAATTCATCAAAAGCAGTCTTTGCTCAGCAAATGAACACTACCTGAAAGAATCTTTGGGGTTATTTTCCCCCACTTATTTCCCCTCAGTCCCTGTTAAAGTCTTGACTTGATTTGGTTTTATTCACAGTATTTAGCAAAGATACATATGATAAACAAATTTTAAATCAATTATAATTTTGTATAGCCAAAGAGATTCTCTAAGAGGCACGATTTCTTCATGGGTTTTTTGCAGGAAATTATAGCATCAGCTTTAAAAACTAGATCTGCCTTGAGATGTTCCAGTCTGACTGGTCAGAAGTCTCTGGTTGCCTCTGAAAACTGTATCTAAAGCTTTCTTCCCTAATTTGCTAACTCACAAATCACTGGGAGCATTATGTAAGGGTATGCTAATTTTGCCAGTCCTGTCACAAGGGCTGTCTTCTAGCCTGCAGGTTGTGAGCACTGGTCATGGTAATGAATCTGGGTAAAAAGTGATCCATGAGAAAGAGAGGAGGAGGAAAACACTAAAGAAAATCTGGTGATGAGCGTCAGCCCTGCTGGTGGTTTGCTGTTTGTGAATTGAAATGTTTTCTTTTCTGCAGGGGTGTGTGGACTGATTGTTCCTCAGGAAGACATGCCATTTTGCGATACAGGAATCTGTCCAGATATCATAATGAACCCTCACGGCTTCCCATCGCGTATGACGGTTAGTGGTTATGTTACGATTAAAGAGACAGTGTCCCCTGATAGGGAAGGTGAAGTAGCTTAGCCAGAAGAAACAAAAAAAAAGTTTGAAACACAGTTTCACTGAGAATATTCTCCAGTCATCATGCCATGCACTTGCTCTCATATAAGTATTCAGCCTTCTGTTTTGCATGTTTTGAAACATCCTGCTGTAAAAGGAGTAGGGATGCAGGCTCTTTGTGCATCATTCTCATTTTGTTCTGTATCAAGCTAATAGGAAAGCAACTGAATACCTCACTTGCACCCTTTCTGTTTGAAAATTTTTTGCTCTCCCTCTTCCTTCCCTATTGCCTATGCCCACTAAGCAAGTTGGGGCAGACTGTGAGGGAAAGGGTGGAGAGGAGTTTCAGTAGTAGTTCTAGACCTATGTCACTTCTTAGGTTATTCACGCCTCCCTGGACCTAATGCAAGTCTTGCACCTGTGCTGCAGGGTCACACTAAATACCTCACAGCCTGGCCTTTATGTGGGACCTTCACTGATTACTTTGTACAACCTCTGATCTTTTTTTCTTTGTTAGCTTCTTCCATTCTGTTGCCCCCGGCCGCACTGTAGCGTGTCAATCTTTGAGGCTGTCTTCCAGAGCAGAAGGCTACACTGGATCCTGCTCGTTTTCCAGACAACTGGAAAAAAAGGAGCTGCCTTAAAGGTGTTCCCAGACCCTGCGCTGGGTCCAGTTTTCCCCCTTCACATAGGAGTACTCCCTGTTCTTGGGCTTCTTCCACTCCTCCCATTGCATCCAGTAACCCAGACTGCCATCTCCGACACTTTGCCTGGCTAACTTATGCTGTGACCAACCCGGCAATGTGTCCGTACGAGGGAGCAGGCGGTTAACTCTCCTTTTTTTTTTTTTGCACAGGTAGGAAAGTTAATTGAACTCCTGGCTGGAAAGGCTGGAGTCCTCGATGGCAGATTTCACTATGGAACAGCTTTTGGAGGCAGTAAAGTTAAGGATGTGTGTGAAGATCTTATTCGCCATGGTTATAACTACCTAGGGAAGGACTATGTAACATCTGGTATCACTGGGTAAGAATCTGCTGTATAGATTTAGATGTTTCAGGGGAGTGGGGAAATCCTGTTGAGACACATCTGAAAAATCTTCTGATGTCTCAGAGCTCAGGAACTTTCTCTTATTTGCAAACTGCTCTGTGAGATGGAGGGAAGGGGCTGAAGAATAGTGTATGTCTTTTTTTTTTCCTTCTTTTTTCTTTCTTTTTTTCTTTTTTTCTTCCTCTTTCTTTCTTTCTTCCTTCCTCTTTCTTTCTTTCTTCCTTTCTTCCTTTTTTTTTCTAAGAAAAAAAGGTTTTCTGGGAAATTCTATTTCAGTNCCTTCCTTCCTCTTTCTTTCTTCCTTCCTTCCTCTTTCTTTCTTTCTTCCTTCCTTCCTTCCTCTTTCTTTCTTTCTTTCTTCCTTCCTTCCTCTTTTTTTTCTTAGAAGTATTTTGTGGTTCTACATCTTAAGAATTACTGATATTTGCGTGGTTGTAGTGTGAATGAGCCTTGTACATATGAAAATTGCTCAACATCTACTGCATGACAAAAAAGGTAAAATCAAGGTTTTCTTTCTGAGAGATTGTAAGAAATTTCAAGTTTCTGTTGGCAGCAAATCTTCTATATGCTTCAAACCATATAAGCATTTTCATGTTCACTTTAATAGTACTGTAAAATACGGATTTGGAGGCAGGTGTCTGTTTCTTGGGAATATTTTGTGTGTGCTCTTTTCCTTTTCTTTTTTTTTTTTTCCTTCTTTCGATTACACAATGATTCAGTCTGGCATAATACTCTAATCTGCAAACTTCCCGCTGTGTTGATCGGACTGGCTTCTGAGACACAGAGTTCAAAGAACATGAGATAGTTTAGAAACAGGAAAAGGCCATATGGCTTCACATGCCTGCCCTTCCAAAATGTATCTTAATCCTACGTTCCTGCTATTTTTATTATCCTCCCAGTCTCCTTCTTCTCAAGGAACAAGTTTAGGTCTCTTTTGTAAGGTGGGGTTTTTTTTTCCATGCTTTTTATTTTAATTGCTTCTCCTACCAAGTTATTCCATATGTTTCTCTTTTTGTTTCAGAGAGATGATTTTGTTTTCCTTACCCACTCCATATTCCATAAATTGTCTATCAAGTATCCTGGTATTTGAAACACTTTCTGTTGATACATCATAGTAACTTTTGACAAATCTGACTAATCTCGTTTCCTAGGGAGATTAAAATAATCTAGCTCTAAAATCCCCCATCCCCAAACTTCAACTTTGTAGTACCCTATTTAGAGACTTTGCTTTAGGATACTGATACTGTTCCAAGCAAATTTCACATGCTTCATCTATTTGTTATGAAATTTCAAGGCAGATTTCATAACAATGTGGAAGTTTGCAAATTCCAAATATCTGGTGTTTTATTATTTTCTTCAATAGGCAACTTTTGGGATAACATTGCATCATGTCAGTAATGGCTGAATGAGATGTGCAATACTGTTGTCTCCTGCTTGTTTTTACATTGCACATGCATTTTTAAAAAATACATCAGTGGCAGTGCTGAGTTTGTGTTAAATCTGGTCATTCTTAGTCCTGAAGGTAGCTGGGAAATGACTGAGTGCTTTCAACTGTTGCTTTCTGATCTTTAGGCACTTATGTGGTTCCTACAGTTGGGTGTGTTGTAAACACAGAAATCTTTAGCCATTACTCCAGCTTGTAGAATGGAGTGACACCCTCCGTACTGCTTACAGATGTTCCTGAGCTGATGCAAGTGCCTAAATGTGGTTCTCAAGAGCCCTTTCACCCGGCTCATCTGAGCCCCCAGTGCCAGCGAGTTTTGTCCTATGGCTACAGCTGCTGAGCAGTGCTGCAGGGCAGCCGTGCCGATGCACAGCTGCTCAGGGACGGCTTTCACCCAGCTGGGTCGTGGGTTGTGCTTCAAAGGGGTGCGCTGGGAGAATTAGTGGATGGGAAGACTGTCAAGGTCATAGTGTGCAAGTGCTAAGCTATCCTTGCAAATGCAAATTCCTTAAAATGGTCCTATAAAAATGATGTTTGGAGTATTTATGCTGCGTGTATTTGTTTACATATATGCTTACCTTTTGTTTTGTGTGTGAATGATGTAAAGCGAAGGAATGTAAATAGAAATATCTTAAGTTACACTTCAGGGTCTGCTGCATTTACAGTCTTTAAGGGTTACTGAAGACACTATTGAAACACTCCTGCACCGACAGAGGAGGGACTTCACATAGTGCAGCTGAAACAGGTACCTGCAGCTATAGAAGCACGTCTGCACAGTATATGGCCAGAGTTCAAGAGCTTCTTCCTGCCTAGGGTGGATACAGCAGTATGTGGTGCTGGAAGTGTACTGTGCTTGTGTAAAGAAGGGTTCCCTGTGGGGTTTTCAGACTGATTGCCCTGAAAGCCCAAACACATTTTTCTAGGACTCATGATTCCCAAATTGTTTCAAATTCCTCCTGTACACAACACTCTTGTCCTTTTTAAGGTAAGTGTGTACTAATTGTGAATATTAGTTTTGTTTTGTTTTCTATTCCTTCAGGGAACCCTTGGAAGCATATATCTATTTTGGCCCTGTGTATTACCAGAAACTAAAGCACATGGTGTTGGATAAAATGCATGCAAGAGCTCGAGGACCCAGAGCAGTGCTCACCAGGTATTGTTACAGGCTAAGCACAAAATTCTTGTGTACATTCTGAAGTGTGCCCAGCTGACTGACAGGTATAAAACTAAATTTGTTTACCTTTTGATACTTGACGTGAAATGCTATTACCTGTTAATACACTGCTTCATACTGCAAGTTCTTACAGTAGACTGTGGCAGGAGGTTGTTTTGAATGTCCAAGTGTGCTCTATGTGGTCCAAAATGGTTTGCTTCTCAGACTTCTGTCAGCAGTTGGTAAAAATACCATCCGCTGATTCACAGTGTGCACTGTGGCCCTTTCCTGTCAGATCGCTCATGTCCTAGGTATTTTAGGAGGATTTTTTTTTTCTTTAACATTTTTACTGTTACAAAATCAGGTATAAGTAGAAAGAAGAAATTTCTTTTAATATTTCAACATATTTTGGTATTCAGCAGATTAATACTGATGTGGTCTGTGTCTTCACTTGTCAAGGCACAGCAAATCCATTTGCCCTAATGTCGTGCAAACAAGCATTAGAATAACGTTCATGCCTGGTATAATACACTTTGCCTTGCAGACTCTTCCATTCAACTCTAAAACTCAATTGAGGGTTGTATGTGCTGGTCCATAGTTACCATTCAATACCATGCAGGAGTATAGATAGCACTTTCATGCTAATAAATTGCAAGTTACGGAGATGCCAACAGTAATCTCCATTTTTATTTGCTTAGTTAAAGATATGTCCTCAGCTCCTTTGGAGTCAGGATCATTGCACTAAGCCTGAATTTGGTTTTCTTTCCAACAAAAAGGTTGATTACCATGTCGATGTCTTCTGGTATCAAATTTTGAAGTCAAGCAGATGTACTCTGAGTAATAGGTAATATAAGCCCCTGGAGGTGGGCTTATATTATCTGGACCTTTGGGGAACTTGAAGCATTCTGCTTCCACTGATGTTATTTACCTTTTCTCCTTAATGCCAAGCTCTATGGCTGTTTGCCCTCACGTTCTAAATTGCTGATATTCCTGGCTCAGAAGAAACAGTTTAGTGGCACAGGCTTTGCTTTGAGGAGGCTCCTAGTAGATCGTTCAGTTCACCTCTCTCCACCACAGCAGGATTATTTGCTAAATTTTGCCAGAAAGTTAATTGCCAGCTAGTCTTGAGTATTCTAGCAAAGATTATTCCAAATATCCTTTGCCAGTCTTCCTGGACTATCACATACACCGTTTATACCTCCCCTGCTGCATGGTGGTACCCTGCTTTTTGACCTTTTTGTATTGTTTTTGAGATGTAAGTACAAAGTCACGTCTATCCTGCCCTTACTCTTCCCTATAACAAGCTTGATTATTTAATTATTTATTTTTATACCTCTTGTCATGTGCTGATAGGCTTCTCTTGCCTTGCCTGACTGCACAACAATTTAGTAAGTCAGTCCTCTTAATAGGTGCAGCTTCTACCTGTGCATGTGCTGTTAGAGAATGGAGGAGCGGGTCTCTGCTGTACCTGATACAGAAGTATCTTTCTCTTTTGCTTTTCACTGCATATTTCCTATGCCTTTTGGCTTTCCAACCTCGTGCTGTCTCTAGGGCAAACTGAAATCGTCTCACGCTTTCCATGGAAGTAAGTACCAGTGGTTGAACTGGAAGAGAAATTGTAAAAAGTTTTTGTAATTCTTGGCTGAACTTTTCCACCAACCACATTAAGAAGAGCAAGTGTAGCGCGACCATTGTTTCCTACTGCAGCTGCTTGCCTATATGAACATAAGTGATATTCCCAAATAATGGGCTGTCAGACCCATTTTCTGTTTTTCATTGTGTTAGCCATGGTATTGGTGCTTCACATGAAAATGAAAACTCTCTGTCTGAGCTAACGGTGCACACAGTTGGTTTACTGGAGCTCCTGGCTTACCCAAATCCCTTGATCTGCTTTTGTATTGTGTCCCCAACTTCTCAGCTGTTTAGAGATACTGAATTTAAATGAAACCTAAATCCCAAGTCAAGGTAATGTTTACATGTAAAGATGAAGATGGTGTGATTTCCTCCCCCCACTTACTTTCTTTGAATTCTTTGTTCCAGTCAGTAGCATCTTACTATGTAGCTAGGGCTCTTTATTTGACTTTCAGGAGAGCTAGTGGATGTTCAATTTATGCTGCCTCTTGACTAGTCTTTTAGGAATTTTCTTTTTTTCTCCTCACCTAATTAAACTTTTGTTATTGCCATTGCCTCTGCTGAGAGAGTCTGCTTTGCCAGCTTTCATACTTGCTATTGTTTTATCATCCATTGCACTTCCTGGAGAGTAGATTGCCTCTAACATTGTTTTTTTTGCTTTTAAAAGTAATTCTGTAACAGCTTCCAACGTGCAATTTGGCTGCCATTGTCTTGAAATGCATTTTATTATATATCAAGTGTACCTTAACTGACAGAGCAAAGCTATATTTCCATCTGGAATAAGGCAGAAGACTTGAGTTTCTTGAATGTCACTGATTCTAGATACTGTTCTGATTAAAACAAGACTTTGTAGAATTGCAAAGCAGCACTCTGTCAACACACTCAAACCGCCAGGATGTTGCCTTCTGAATTGGTATTTGTTAAATGAAATGCAATACTTAATTTATTTTGCCATGAGTAGTTGACAATTAATTTAAAACATAGTTCTATATATGGTGTTGCCTAGATACCCAGTCCTGCTAAATCTTTTTAATAGATAAACTGATTTTAGTTTTCCTTACAAGAGATCAATATAAGCTTTGTGCAAGCATAGTTGTTTTGATGGACATTGGCAGAGCTGCCACCTGCGTGTCTTTTGAACTTATCAGATATGCCAGTTCCTGTTATGCTGCAAGGGAGTAATGTGATGACACTGGTCAGGGCTCCTTTCTGCACTCTGGGGCTGTGAGAGCATGGTACCCCCTTCTCCTGCAGGCAGTGTTGTCCTAGGTAATACACCACTTCTTGTAGATCAGTGTTTCAGCCAACAACTCCATTTTGAGTTAGCAATTGGTTTTCCGCAACAGGCACAAGGGAGGTCTGCTGAGACCTACAAGGCCTGCTCTTATTTATGGGGGTAGACTTATTTCGCCCCACTGGCCAGTGAAACAAGGAACAAGACCATAAAGCTGAAATCACTGTTCTTCCAGAAAATGCAGAATTAGTGCCAATAAATTTTTAATGTGCTTAAAAACACTGAAGTTAATTGTTTTATGCTTTTTTCTAAACTCAGCAGTTAATTGTGTGAAGACCACTTGGCCTTATTTATTTTTTTTAAAGAATCACTGTGTTTTATTTAGCATTTAAGAATTTTAAGAACTTTAAAAAAAATATATATTTTTTTAACGATATTCCCAATGGTATTTTCAAGACTCTGCTTTGTTTTCGGAATGTTATATTTAGAATAAAGAATGAAAGTAGTTGCCCAGGGCAACATCTGCAGTGTATGTATGTATAGTGGGAAAAGGCAAGCACAAATGCTTTATAAATACTGTTTTAGCATTGTAAACAACCTTTGGTGTGAGGAATTTTCAAACTCATGTGAGCCAGAAGAAAAATCTGATAGATTTAGGGAGCATAAGATGGACTCTTTTCAAAGGCCCAATCTCAATATTGAAATTTTTGGTACTTCAGAAAACTACTTTTTAGGGAGGGAAGATTTTGTTTGTTTTGGATTTTTTTCAATGAGGTCATTTTGGCAATGGGAGTGAACACTTAAGAGATCAGGACTCAGGTTGGGTTTTTTTTGTTTTGGGGGGCCTTTTGTGGGTTTTTGTCCTGGTTTCAGCTGAGATAGAGTTAATATTCTTCCTAGTATCATAGAATCATAGAACACCAGGTTGGAAGGGACCTCAGGGATCATCTGGTCCAACCTTTCTTGGCAAAAGCTCTGTCTAGGCAAAAGCAACGTCTAGGCAAAATGGCCCAGCACTCCATCCAGCCAAATCTTAAAAATGCCCCAAGCTGGGGAATCCACCACTTCCCTGGGGAGATTATTCCAATGGCTGACAGGTCTCATTGTGAAAAATTTTTCTCTTGAGTCCAGCTGGAATCTCCCCAGGAGTGACTTGCAGCCGTTACCCCTTGTCTTTTCCATGTGACTCTTTGTAAAAAGGAAGTCTCCATCTTCTTTGTAGCCACCCTTTAAGTACTGGAACATGGTGATGGGGTCTCCCCTGAGCCTTCTTTTCTCAAGGCTGAACAAACCCAGTTCTCTCAGCCTTTCCTCATACGGCAGGCTTCCCAGTCCTTTGATCATCCTGGTGGCCCGCCTCTGGACCCTCTCCAGCCTGTCCACATCTTTTTTGCATAGCGGGGACCAAAACTGAACACAGTATTCCAGGTGTGGCCTGACAGGCACTGAGTAGAGTGGGATAATGACTTCTTTATCTCTGCTGGTGATGCCCTTGTTGATGCCACCCAGCATCCTGTTGGCTTTCTTTACCTTCTACTGTGCTGCAGTGGCATAGTGCTGTGGTTTGGATTTAGGATAAGAATAGTGTCGATAACACACTGATATTTGGTTGTTGCAAGGCAACGTTTACACCAAGTCAAGGACTTTTCAGTTTCTCCTACTGCCCCGCCAGCGAGGGGACTCAGGGTGCACAAGAAGCTGGGAGGGGGCGTGGCCAGGACAGCTGACCCAAACTGGCCAAAGGGATATTCCATACCATATGACATTCTGCTCAGTGTATAACTTAGGTGAAGCTGGCTGGGGGTTTGGACCACCCCTTGGAACTAGCTGGGCATCGGTGGTCTGTGGGTGGTGAGCAATTGTGCTATGCATGACTTGTTTTGCATATTATTATTGTTGTTGTTATCTTCTTCATTTTCTGTCCTATTAAACCATCTTTATCTCCACTCATGAGTTTTACCTTTTTTTGTGATTCTTTCCCCCACCCCACTGAGGGCAGGTGGAGTGAGCGAATGGCTGTGTGGTTGTTTTAGCTGCCTGCCAGGTTAAACCACAACAGTTTATTTAATGGGATTTCAGCTGTCTTAGAAATCTTCATCCTGTATCTATTGGAAGACCCATGATGTAGCAACGCTTAAAGGGCTGGAGTTGAGACCCCATCATTTTTCAAGAGGTTTTATCCTCCTTTAATTGGATTGAGACTTTATTGGGGCTCACATTTATAAAGCTGTTTTGTCATTTTATCCTGTGGAGCAGCACTGGGTGAAACTTTTGAAAGTAGGCTTGTGCATTAACTAATATTATAGAAGTCAGTTGGTAAAAGGCACTTCTAGCACCGCAGCAAATACCTCTGTCTTTGGAGGCCCCAACTGCTTTTAAAATCTGCCTCTTGGGACTTGAGAAGAGAAACTGCATTCACCACAGTCTTTTAAAACGGCATCTGAACAGTGATGGTGCCATCATCTGGGGAGGGGGCCCTAGGGAGTTTAATCAGGATGTAAACAACTTATATCCATTCTCCTAACAGTGGGAAAAATAGAAGGTTACGTGAATGAAAAGGATGTTTTGAATTACAAGCAGATTAGTTTTAAGATTCCCGTGTGGTCAGAGTAAGGGAAACAACTTCCCCTAAAAACAAATACAACTTGCATCTTTAGAAGATATTTTGGTCTGGTGATTAGGTGTATTTTTTTACATTTGTTACAAAAGATTATTAGATGTTGAAGGTTTTTATAAATCCTTTTCTCTGAGTTGCGATAAGTTGGCAAAAACTTTTTTTTAATATATTTAGTATGCCTAACAAATTTGATTGTTTGAAATAATATAAACAAAATATACTCCAAAAGTTATGGCCAGCTCTGTCATTGGATATTCCAGGTGGATTACACTGCTGCAGGTATCAGAAGCAGCACATAAACATGGGGTTTCACTGAGCAGTGAAGCCTCTTATTATTGCCAGTGACGTTTTTTTAATGCCTTCTCTTTGCTGTCATGTTTCAGGGAATATACTAAGATGGAAATTTTCATTAAATGCATGCAATATATTAGTGCTTCAGGAATTTAAGATTGGTTTTGGTTCATAGTTCACTCTAATATTTGCAACCTAAGTTTTACAGTATTGTGCTAGTACATGAGAGTAGAACTGATACTGTATGAAATTGCAGTATGACAAACAAGAGGTTAAAGGTTTTGACTGTTTCCAACAACAACAAAAAAGACTTAAAGACTCATAATGTTAAATAATATACTGTACCTTGCCTTTTTTCCTCAAAATCTTTAGTGTATACTTACTTTGGTTTGTTAAAACTTTCCTCTAGCACCATGAGGACAGGAGGTCTTTCCAGACAAAAAAAATGAGATTTTGGGTTGTGTTGAGGAATTAGAAAACCAGGAACCTACACAATATGAACATAGTCTAATAACAGTCAGACATGAAAAAAAAAAATAGGATTTCAATAACGAGTTGGTAATACACATACTACTTGTATGCTTTTTTGTTTTGGTATTCTTACCCAGATCAAAAATGGGTTTATTTTAAGAATTTATTCTTAGCTGTAGTTCAGCTGAAACATTAGCTTGATTCATTAGCTGCTGAATATTGTTTCATTTAGTTAGCTACCAACTATAATGAATGTCTCATCAAAAGAGTACCAAATCCACATCCAGATTGTCTTGGCTACTGTTTGATCTCTTTTTGTTTTCACTTACTCAGCTACATTCTGTGAGGTAAAGACTCATGGCCTGACGCTGCAGTTGCCACTGACAGAACTGCATCATATTGCCAGTGCAGGAGCAAAGATGAATTGCTTCAACTTGAGTAACACATTTGCAAGAATAGCAACTCTGACTTGTAGAACACTGCTGTCTGTTGATCCTGTACTGTTCCTACAGTTAGAAGGCAGGCATTCCTAGAGTCGTATAATGTATGTCCTGGAATACTTACTACATTATTTCAAATATTTATTTCAAAGGCAACCCACTGAAGGTCGATCCCGTGATGGTGGATTACGTCTTGGAGAGATGGAACGGGACTGTTTGATAGGTTATGGAGCCAGCATGCTTTTATTGGAGAGACTGATGATTTCAAGTGATGCCTTTGAAGTGGATGTTTGTGGGCAGTGTGGCTTGCTGGGCTACTCTGGCTGGTAAGTTGTCTAATGCTTTTTGTAAATCATGGGGTCCCCTCCTCACTTTGTACACTTGACATGTTTCACATTTTCTAAAAAAGTCTTGACCTCAGGTGCATAAAGCAAAGTGGTACAGCGTAAACGTGCCTTCTCAGTTTTAAAGTGCTCACAGACACCAATTAACAGTCCCATGCACCTTAATCAAAACCAGTGTCAACATTCAAAATTGGTATGTGGAAAATTGGTGACGGGGGATGGTTCTTTATTATGGTCTGATTGAACTTAGGACTAACGTGATTGTGTAGTCAGTGGGCCAGGGGTGTCTCCTGTTGTGGGAGCACAGGTTTTGTCTTCCACAGCCAGCTGTGCTTGTGGGAAAGATTACCTTCACTTTGTCTGCTCTCTTCCTTCCCCTTGCAGGGGATTAGCAAATGCCTAGTCCTGTATATCATCTATTTCTGAAAAGGGGAAAATAGCTGTCTCAATGTACTTGACTCTTCTGACATCAGAAATGAGATTACTAGCTAGGCTAGTCACAGATCTTCCCAGTACAATCACGTGTTGAACCTCACAAGGCTAAAGAGAGTGGGCACAGAAGAATGGGAGAAGAAAGCATTATCTCCTTCTTTCTCGTTCTCTAGCTATGGAGTTTGTAATCACAGGCATACCACTTTCTTTGACTGTACCGCTCCCAAATGCCTTTTGCTTTGTAGTCTTGTGAAACAAGGAGCTCCTCTTTGAAGCATCAGACAAATGCATCAATCTCATGTTGGAGCCTGAGGGACAAGCAGCTGCCTAGTTGGAGGTCACCTGGCTTCTGACCATCTGCCTTGTCCCTAACAAGCTTATCTCTAGACCAGCCAACAGTCTTGTGGTCTTACTCTGGGTCCTAAGCCAGCGCCAAGTTTATCTCTTGCAAACAATCTAGTTTTCCATGTAGCAGAAGCATAAAACTGGATGTCAAAACTATGTGGAGCTCATCATGTGTAATACTATGGGCTTTGCTCTTAACTATCTTTACTCTTTCAGTAATTTTGAGATGCTAGATTTAAAGTTGCTCTGTGGCATGGTGGAAATACAGCGCTATTATTAGAAGATAGTGAAGCGTATTTTTATATCCTTTAGATGTGCTCTGGTTTTTGACTGGGATAGTTAATTTTCACAAGAAGCTGGGAGGGAAGACAGCCAGGACAGCTGACCCAAACTAGCCAAAGGGATATTCAATACCATGATGAAAGAGGAGTCATGCTTGGGATGGGCTCGGCATCAGGTCCTTGGCTGCGTGGTGCTGAGGCTAAACCACGATAAGAGCTGAGGGTAACGTTTTGCTTTAGCTTGGTTTTGTTTTAGCCAGGCAGAACAACAGACTTGTGAGACCAATTGGAACTTAGGAGATACAGAGTTCTTGCAAGTTCTGTGACAACAGGTGACCTGGAATCCCATGACTAAGGGAGGAAAAAAATCAACAATGCGAGTTCAAGTTACAAGTTACTCCAAGATTTATGTTGGGGGAAGATGGGGAGTTGCAAGGAGGAGGAGACGGATTAATTTCTAAATACCTCAAAAGAACATTATTGGAAACTTGCCACATCTTGGGTATCAATATCAATCTGTTGAGATGCAGAAAATTGGACTTTGTTCACTTCAGTGCTTCAAGAATGATTTTTCTATGATATAATGAAGTAGGAAAGTAAGGTGTGTTCTTGGTTTGTAGATGTGTAAAAGTGACAGCTACTGTTTCTGCTCCTGGTCAGCCCTTTCTTCGGAAGCGTGTGGCTTCTGTCCAGAAACCAAGCACCATGTTTGCTACTAGCAGCAGCAGGTCTGCTCCTTGCGGAGCAGAAGTTCAGACAGATGTAGGTAAACACGGGTGAAATCCAAAGGACAGACAAGACCTACTCTGTGCATCCTGCTGTGGTTGGGCATTTTCAGTTGGGTATTGTCCTTCTGGCTTTGTGTGCAGTAAGTATTTTTGAGAGTCTGTTTTTCTTGTGTGTGTGTACACTGTATGTAACAAGTGAGGCCTTTTTCTGATCCAGATGTCTTAAAACCACTGCAGTGCAAATAACAGTTGAAGGAAGTTGTCTGAAAGGAAGGGCATGCCTTAAGTCAAAAAACCAACCAATTCTAACTGTGTGAAGCACTGCCTTGAAAAAACTCACATGCAGATGAAGCTCCATATAAGACCTTAGCTTTCAGAGCAGTCCGTGAAGGTTTTCAGAGACCACAGGAAGTGAGGGCGCCTTGAAGAAAATTAGGAATTTTAACTTTAAGTAGCATTACATTTTATTTTTAAGGTATTGTTAATATATTTTGTATTTTGAAGTTTGCAACAAAGTTTTTAGTAGCTCTTTCAATAACAGTAAAAGAAACTACTCTTTCAGACAGACCCAGACATTCTTGCAATCTGATTCTGTGAAAAGGTGTCTGATATGTGAGATAAATCAATAAGAGATAGTTTCTGCTAAATTATATGCTGCATCTGCCGGTAGCTGAAGCAAGTGGCCCTATAACGAGCATCACAGTAGAGACCAAGTCATTAAGTGAAACTTCCAAATGGGCCTTTTCAGTTATTCTGACATTAACAAGACATTGCTGCAAGAAACCTTTTAGAAACATGTTGTTTGATGGCTAGCATTGAGGGCACTTTTCTTAAGGAAGATGAGCCCTTCCTCCAAGACAAGGACTAGCCACTGGTTATGTTTTTTCTGCAAGATAGTAACAGCAGATCAGTGTTGGGGCCTGAACTGGTACTTTTGCAGGGGAAGGGGCCTATTATGGCAGTGACAGAATTGTCTCTGTAAAAAATACGGTACAAACCTGCTGTGACGCACAATTTTATGTAAATTTTCCAACTTTGCTGTTGTACAGGAGCTCAGGGGCAGGACTCCACTGAATGCAATGAGCATCATTTAGTCCTTTTTTGATGACGAGAAGTTACTCCAATCCCTAAAGCTTGAGCATTTTAAAATAGACATAAAGAAAAATTTTGTTTCTGGTCCAGATTCCGCCTTGGCACAGTTGCCTTTTCCTGTCCAGTTTAGTATCAATTCTCGTACCAAATGGTCTTTCAGGTACATCTCGTTTGACAGAGCTTTGTACTTTGTGCTTACTGCACCTTAACCTTTCTGGGTAACCCCCATCCAAATACAAAGCAGAATGGTTTAGGTTCAAGCCTGGGTGTAGCGAGTAGTCCCTGCTCCTCAGTCCCTTGCAGCTGTAATCAGATGCCAGACATCTGCTCATAGCAGAAAAGTTGTGCCTCATCGGGCTTCCAGGGCTTGCAAAGCTTTTCTACTGAGACCAATCGCTTGGTGTGTTATCATCGGAAGATGGCTACTGTTTAGGTCAGTTCCTCTCACCATAAAAATGGACCTATCCCCACAAATTTGGACTAGAGGCGTACTTACAAACCTGCAGTTGTGGTCTGTTCTGTTTTAAAGGCACGCTAGTTGTAACGTTTCCCCTGTGTAACAGTATATACAGGAGAAGTCTGTTCCAGGGAAACACCTACTTCAGTCTATTACCTTCTTACTGCCTATAGTCAGATTTAGACAAAGCCAAAGCAATTACTGGGAATAAGTGAAGCTTCCTTCCTCATCATCAACTGCAGAAATGTAATTAAGGCTTCTGTACCATTGGTTGAAGGCTTTATTGGTTTAATAATAAATAAATAGCCAAAGTATGGAGCATGTGGAGGTCAAGCCAACCACAGTTTTCTTGGAAAATAACCAGCTCTTTGACATGCTCTCTAAGGATATTTGTAAAGGAGTAGTAGCTGAGTATGTAAAAGTAACTGGAAGAGTAGTGCCAAGTCTCATAACCAAGAACCTTACTAACACTAACCAACTTTATTGGACCTGACCCCATTGACTTCCACGTGCTCTAGGTCAAGTTCACCGGTAACAGAAACAAGTGACTAAGCATTGGCTTTATTGGAGATGTTGATTCTTAGGCTCATTCTGTACCACAGAAGCATGTAGGAATTTTGCTAATTCTTCCTTAACTGGACCTTCAGACTGTTATGACTTTATGCCAGAAATATAAATTTGAAACACAAAGAAAAAAAACAAAAAAAATAGCTTTGTTAGACCATTAGGAAAGTGCTGAGTCACTCTGTGATCCTAAAGGCCTGGCTTTCTCAACTTTCCAAAACCAGAAGATGGAATATACAGAAGAGGAAATAGAGAGGTGGAAAACTGATAGTGTAAGAAAGATTTTTAATTTCCTTTGTGTGTACATGGAGTGTGAAATTAAATAATTTAAACAGTTGCTACCACCACTGAATTTGAGTCCTGATACTGGAAAGATGACTGAATGACCAGCCTGTCTATTCCTGATATGGTCAAAGTTGTATCAATCTGACAAAAAAAATCCCTCTCCCCCAGAATTTTAAGATCATAATTTGAGTAAAGAGCGCAAAAAATATGTATTAGAGTAGTTTTACTGGATTCCCATCTTAACTAAAGCTTTGACTGTTCGTGCAGAAACATAAAATGAGAGATGCCCCTTTTCTGAGCTAGGAATATGAACTGATACTGCATATAAGGAAAAATAACCCCAAAGTGTGAACTTTCTTTCTTCCTGCCTCTCTTTTGTGACTATATATAAGAAAGAAACTGGACCATTAACCATGTTTTCAGAAATACTTTGCTTTGTTCACCTCCTTTCTCTCATTATGCAATGCTGAATTTTTGTTGGCAGTTACGTGAGAGTGAAGAAGTAGAAGTCAGTCCTGTTAGCTACTGAGCGCTCTCATTCTCTTCCAAGAAAAGTGCATGTTTAACATTAAGCTCCTATTGACTTCAGTCACATTATTTAAGGGCTTGAAGTTATGACTTGCTTGACTACTAAAATGTGTCTCAAGCACTCAGCTTCTTCTAGGAGTGAGCCCAGTGTTTAAATGCAGGTGGACAAAGAAAACAGTGGATAGTGGCAATTGTTGGGTTTTTTTCTGTAGAGCTTCATTTATGCACCAACTCTGACTTTCTTTTTGTTTGTTTCCCTAGGTGCCACTACTGCAAATCATCATGTCATGTGTCTTCTCTACGCATACCTTACGCCTGTAAACTCTTATTCCAAGAACTGCAGTCAATGAACATCATACCTAGGCTAAAACTAGCTAAGTACAATGAATGAACAAGAGGAAAAAAGTACTTTAGAGAAATTGAAATCCAGTATGTGTAACCGGAAGATTATTTTTTTTTTTGTGAATGGGAGTAACTCTAAAACTGGAGTGGTTAGAAGGGAGGGTGCAAGACAGCATAAGAAATCTTTCTTACGTATCCTACCTGCTTTTAAGTTGACAGGGGAGACTGTCAGTAGACTACACAAGGAGCAGTTCTGAAAGCCTTGATTAGCCTCAGTGAACCGAACATGTGGGAATTGTGGAATAAGGCCGTGATCCAGCAAAGCACTTATATCACTTCAGACAGCCCCATGCTTGGTTTTGAAAACTGCTTTGCTGGACTAGGGCTTGAGCTGAGTTAAATTCATAGACATTCAAAATGTTTTCCAGACCAGTGGAATATGAAAGACTAATAAATGTTTTAAATAATACTGCCTGAGTATGTGTTGATGGTCATGTAAGGGAGGTAAAGCCTTCCTATAATGTCCAAAATATTTTCCCATTCCCAAAGCATTTTGTTAAAGTGTTAAAAGTTTTGTTATGTAGTGTCAGGCTTAGAGGAATTAAACCACTGTCTTGAACTTGCAATCAGACATTTTGACTGGGATTTCAATATGCAGGTGCATTTGTGTGCAAGCAGTAGTATGATTATACAGTCAGTCTGCTTTCAGCTAAACATACACAGTTTCCATGAAGTTCAAGGGAGGTGAGTGTGTATGCACCGAATGCATGATACAGCTTACAGCTATCCATTCAATTCCTGCTGAGTATTCTATTCAATTCCTACAGTATTCCTACTGTATTTAATAAGACACTGGCCCAAAGCCCTGAAAAGATGGGCTGCAAACACTAGGTACTGATTTATGCTGTCCTAGGACTTTAGAACTTTTATTTAAATATGAGCATAGCTAAAACTTTTTTTAAAAGCAAAACAAAAAAAGAACTGTGAAGAACAACAAATCCTCCACTGACCGTGAAGCAGGTTTGAATGACCAGAAAGTATTTAGAAAGGGAAAAGCTGAATTTTTTCATGAGATCTAAGGCCTAAAAGTAAATCAGTGGCTGAACTAAGAGTCGCTTAGTACCCTAAACTCACTTGAGCCCTTATTCAGCAAAGCATATGGTTAACTTTTTAAGGAAAGGTGTAGTCCTGCTGAGGTCAAGATAAAGTATGTGCATGTTCAGGTGCTCCAGAGAAAGGCAGCACTCTAGATCAGTGAGGATACAGAATGCTGACTATGATCTGGAAGTCCTGAAATGCTCTTTGGCTCCTCGTATGGCTGAAGTGTGCATGCCCACCCGGACACTACTCTTGCAGTCATGTTGCTGCTGTTCTCTTAAGTTGCTTAAGAAGCACAGATGAGTATCAGCCTGAGTAGGCTTGCTTCTTAAGCTTCCACCAAGATGCTTAAACTTGTATCTTTGTATCTGGGCTTACAAATCAAGTCTGAAGGGATAGATTTTACTTTCCTTTTTTGTTGGGGTTTTTCTTTTCTTTTTTGCAGTTGGACTAATGACAACATAGATGTCAACACAGCACATTAGAACTGGAAAAGTTCTTGAAGCACCTCTACCAGGATCTGAACAGCTCAGGGTTATTTACAAAGAGTTATAAGAGAGTGACATACTGCTTTAGTCCAAAGGAAGAGGTTAACCAAAAGCCCCAACCAAATTAACAACCTCTGCTTTGCTTCCTGAGATTGCCAAACTGAGGCTCCTGCACCAGCAGAGGGAGTGAGCCTCAAAGGCTACAGCCTACTGGTGGGGGGAAAGGATTGACCTGGACCAGGGAAACTACGCTGAGGATAAGGTGTTCTTGCTAGTTAGTCCTCTCTTAAGTGGTCTCCTAGGTTAGATGGTCAGAGCTACAGGACATTAGCAATGTGTACATTTACACCTGTGGAAATTTAAGCAGTCGCAGCAGAGATGAAGAGGAGAAGCAGAGGAGTGTGCTCCTGAGTTACCCTGTTGAGAGAACAGGTCTACGTGCAGCCCCGAGGGGTAACCTTGCAGCTAGTTTACCTCAAGCTGATGAAAGCATGAGGATGAAATATTTTGTGAGGGTGAAGGAAATCCTCCATGATAGCTGAAGTTTAGGAAGAAAGGGGCAGCCTTGGCAGTGATGGATCCAGCAGAACGTAGAAACTAGACGTGTCTGGCAGTAAGTGAGGGTCACCCCTATCAGCTATTCTGGTGATACCTACATCAGTTCCATGTATACATCATTGCTGCTTAACCTAAGCCTGTGTGTACTCCGGATGCTTATTTGAGTTGAAACTCTGATTTTTACTTTTTGCCTCTCTTTAAGAGGCTACATATGTTCCATGGTAATAGACACCTGCAAGTAATCTCTTGGCAATGGAATAAGCATTACAAAAACCAGCAGCAGAAACGGAACAAGCAGCTACGGGTTCCTGGAATATGGTTGGTCAAAGTGGCATCCTACTGCAGCCAGGAAAAATGATGATGCATGGACTGATGAGGTAAAATACAGCCATCCTTAGAACCCCAGAGTTGTCACCCTGTTTTCCTTTTGTGAGCCTTATCTTTGCAGTCCTTTGAATTATGTTCCCAGCCAACCTCCCCTCCCCCCCTTTTTACAGAGTGAATGCCTTCACAAAGAGGTCTCACGTCAGCTAACGGCTGGACCGCTGTATCTAGGCTTGCCCAAATCAACTCTGCCAGGTCTCTGTCTAATTGCTGAAAGAGATACAATACTCTGAACAACACTTGACAAAATCTCAAGGCTTTAGCACACGGAGCTAGAAAACTGCCATAAAATTTTCATTCCACTGCAACTTTTTTATCTCTTGTATTTAGTATCCAGGAGAGGCTTTCTAGAAATGCTATTCAGCATGACGGTCACTAGCATTAGTCCCAGCTGAAACACAGAATACAGTCCACTTCCTGCAATAAGCTAGAGGTGTGTGCTGCTGTTGGAAGAGATATCTAACTCCATATAGTACATTTAAGTTGCTATTTACTTTGCAGATAAAGGATTAAATGCTATATAAAAGGTAGAAATATTTACAGGCCTAAAATTCAGTAATCAAGTCTATTATTTTACTGCAAAACAAAGACATGAATTAAAAGCTACCCCTTCAAATGCTATACATGTCCAGCTCCACTTTTCCGTTGTGAGAAATGGAATCAAGCTGGGGGTGGGCTGCAGGATGCTGTGGGGCACAGCAAAGCACAGGTCTTTTACCTAATTCTGGGACTGGTAAGGTACGTCACCGTTCAGAGTTCAGAAAAACAGCTTCACTTCATTTACATATTCCTTACAAGTTTTTTACTTTTTTTTTTTTAAGGTAAATGTTTCCAAACATAGAAACTAGAAAAACAAACTATAAAGAAAAATGAAAACAGACTAGCCAATTTTTTTGGCATTCAAAGAGGATATGATATGAAATACAGACATACTGAGATTTAATAATTTTAAGATGTGGAAAGTAAAGGGCTCCCACTAGGCACAATAGGGTTTTTTTGTAATGTCCATATCTCGTTAAGAGTTTTGCTTATGAAGAAGCTTCAATGTGCAGCAAAGAGAGCTTTTAATTCCTTGGACTCCCTACTTGTTGCTTAAGCAGGGAGAAAAAACAATGAAAAACATGGAGACATGGATGATGAGAAATTACCTTGTGTATTTTCTTGCATTTTCTGATAATAAATCCAAAAATACCTGTGGTTTATAACAAAATGGGAGTACATCATAATTAAAAGCTTAAAAAGACTGAAGAATATCTCATTGATTAGTGATAACAAATGGCAAACTAATGAATAGTGCCACACATCTGAAAATGGGTTTGCAAGCCCTGCTGAGAGCACACCCATAAACCTGATGGTAAGAATAACCAGTGTCACGGAGCTGCAAAACCAAACTAGAGGGGCTGAAAACATGCCTATAATTTCTCGAGGCTTTTGAGGGCTGGGACAGCCCTAGGGCGAGGGAGCACAAGCCCTGAAACAACCTACCTGTCTCGCAGCCCTCCCACAGTGACCCACAGGAGCTGCGTGGGGAGCACGAGCCCTCCTCGGCCGTGTCCCAGCGCAGACGTTCCTGGGCTGTGGCACAGAGCTGGTTCGGCGCTGCCGAGAGGCCCCTCCAGTCGGCCTCTCCTCTGGTGGGAGCCGAGGATTGTTTTACAGCCCGTTGCCGATTGCGCGGGGCCACGGGGCACTTGATGAATTCCCTCCTCTGAAGAGGACGTGACTTGCCCAGGGCCACAGAAAGACCGTGCCAGAACTGGGATCAGGTCTCTGCCGTCCCCAGGTGCCAGACACGTGCTTGCCTTAAAACTGAGCACTTCATCAAACCGTAAAATCCAGCCAGATGGTGACTCTTTGCTATTATCTGGACCAGTGCTCGGAGGCTTAACGTGTGCAAGGCACGGTGAAGATCTGGATTCCAGTTTTTGTGTCTTAAGGCTCAGAAGCCCAGAAAATGGATCCATTTTAGACCTAAATGCTGCTAGAAACTTGAGCATGCTTGGACCCAAGTTCTGACTTTGGTCCATCCTTCTCATGAAATGTTTCCATCTCAGCCTGGAGCCACCAGTTTCTTTGGGTAGGGGTAGAGGGACACAGGAGTAAGGACCTTATTCTGCCCTGTGTACGTGTCAGACTCTTCTTCCAGGTAGCAAAGACTGCGTGAATCTGCCAGTGGATCTGTTTTGCCTCTCAGTGATCATTTAAGAACTCACTATATGGACCCGGGAGGCAAAGACACCCTCTCTGCTTTCCATATATATGAACGTACATCCCAGAACACTGAACTCTCAGTTAAACTCTCCAAATTCAGGTCCGAGCCAATACAGAGATTTTTTGCAGTTGGAATTTTTAAAAAGCAGTTTATATGGCTTTATTCCTGTCTTGAAGTCAGCAGCAAAGGTTTGTTTGCCCTGCAAATGGACTTGGGCCTTTGTTCTATCTGCTGAAAAACCCTTCCAAGCTTGTGAGCAGCCCATTGCTCTTTGCATTTTGTTGCTGGGAAAAAACAACCAACCCAAAAACCCCCAAGCCCCCCACATATTTCTCCTGTTTACAGTTACCCCTTTATTTGTGTATTTCCTGGGGCAGGTAGGCAGGTACCTCTGAGATGGTTCCAAAGACAACGTATTTTTTTTCCAATAGCTTCATTGTGCCCGTCCTTGTCCCCTCTTCCCAGTCAGTATATAAACAGCATGTTAGTTCCAAATCAAAAGTGATTCCCTGCTGCTAACTGCAGCGGAGCCTTTTTCATTAGCATGAGTTTTGGGGAGCTACTTGACCTAGGTATATGCTTTACCATTCCAGATGGTGCGTGGTAGTTATTGTCCACTCAGACTTAACAACAAAACATGATAAACAAAAATAACTCAAAAACTATGAAAATAAATCAGTGTGATAAACAGTAAAGTTCTAATTTCTTGCTAAAATAATGTGCTAATAATGGGAATGGTTTTTCATTGAACTCCTAGTGAATTGGAAACTTAAACTCTGCATTCAGGCCTCACCCTGCCAGTCAGAGGCAGGCACTGCAGGTAGTTCTCCGTGCTCCAGGCGGATCAAAAGAAACTCGTCAACAGTCAGTCAGCTAAAAGGATATGCCAGCTTCACATCCAGTTGTTCAGCAGCTTAGATGCAGTCTGGAATGGATCTTTTCTGTGTCTGTTGTCTATAATAGCTTTTAGGGCTGGCTCTTCTTCCAACACGCAGTACAAATCCTCTGGTAACTAGTACCAGCCACACACAACAAAAGCCAGCTAAATCTGGTGTAAGTTCAGAAATCGATGAGTGCTTGCCCTTTTCTCATACTCAAGTCATCAAGAGTCTCCCAGGCCAAGCGTGGTTCTTCTAGAGTCCTGTGGACACTGTTGCTACCCAGAAGAGTGAATTCCCTTCTTCCATGCAGACTGAAGCTGACCAGTGCGAACAACGTGCTTTCGCTGATCCCTTTTGGCAACACTGGCACTGCACTTCTCCATGAACCTGCGAACTGGAGCTGAGCAAAATTTCTTTCATGAGCATTAATAAGAGAAGATTGTTTAAGGCTGCCCTATGCTCATCTTCAACAAAACTTGACTTCAGACATGTCTACTGTTAAAGCTAGCTGGCTGCAATTCACGTTACTTTTCTTTCCAACTAAACGGAAGGTACCCCCTGCCCCGTGCACGTGCAATCCGTCGTTGGCATGCCTCAGCTCTTCTGCTCGCTTTCTCCCAGATACCTGCACAGGTGCCTGCCTTAGTCACTTTCTCCCAGCGCGTGTGTCAATTCAAGCCTTTTGAAGGAATCAGCACACGTGTTTACCTAGGCAGCCTTTTGATGTTCCTCCTCCTAGTTCCTGCATTTGTCAGCATCACGCTCCCCAAGCACAGACACGGAGTTGATTCCGCAAGTCATCTGTCAGCTTACTCCGTATCCTGTCCTTCGCCTATATGCATAACTTCCTCAGGGGTGTTAATATATGTAAAATAAAGTTAACATTTCCTGTTCTGATACTAAAGATGAGTAAGTGGGAAAGGGAAGCCAATACAGAAACAAGATCCTTCTCTGTTTCTTCCACGGGATTTGGCCAGTAGATGAAGATAGCAGCAACAGGAATAGAGCTGGGAAGGAGGATGGACAGAAGCGTGGGTTCATTCTGAGAGGAGGAGGCTGCCGGCTCAGGCAAGCAAGAAAACACAGAACCACTCGCAGACTGCAGCCACTGCTAAAACAATGAAGCATCACGGTGTGCTGGCTGCTGCCAGCAATCTTACTGTCTGCAGAGATACGTCAGATCCAAAAGGATCCCCTGAGTCGCTGAACTCAAATCCCTGGTATTGCAGAGAACCGTTTTACATGACTCCTGTCACAAGCCTTTCACACTTGTTCCTAAAACACATACGGGTTCTTGTCCCTGGTGGTCTATGGGAAAACTTTTCTAGAACTTCAGCCTAAAGTTGCCTTAGATATTCCAGCTAAATTAATAGATAACAGCTTATATTTTTTTGTTCCTGTGCCAACAGTTTTGCTAAAAAAGCTCTTCTTGTTTTTTACCCCAAAAATATTTACATTAAAGTCTAGTACTAAGGAGCTTTTTATAGTAAGAAAAGTTTGTGTGGTCGCAGCCTATTGGTACAAGTGGAAGACAGTCATGGAAACGTGTTTTCGAAAGAGCTTAAATTACCGGGTGATACGTTGATATGAACTGTCATACTTGCACTCTGCCTCTGCTCTGCTAAACCATCAAAAGAAACTCATTATCAGTCAGTCACCTAAAAGGATATGACAGCTTCACATCCAGTTGTTCAGCAGCTTAGACACAATCTGGAATGTGTCCTCTGTTCCCTTGATGACCCCGCTCTTCTCTCCATGCATCAGCACAAGTTTGTATTTGTGATGTTGCTTTCACGATAGCAACAGAGTCTCTCTCCACTAAAAATACATCATCTGACATGATGTAGGGTTATATGGTTTATTTTATGGCTCATAGATATCCTGCATAGGCAAGAATCTGGAGTGAAAATTCCCAATTGTATACTTCTTGCATCCTTGCTGAGACCTGCCCTTTACTCTGTATCAAATCCTGTAGCCTACGTTACAAAAAAAAAAAAAAAAAAAAAAAAAAAAAAAAAAAGA
>VXBL01002627.1:371848-445977 GCA_013400195.1 Aramus guarauna
AAAAGCCAAACTTGCTGTAAGTACAGATACCACTAAATGCAATGATAGAGGGGTAAACTTTTTTTTTTCTTTTCCCCTGGAATCTGATTCATTGCTGAACTATTTCAGAAGTGTTGAAACTACCTGAGGTGCAGCGGAGGAAGGGCAGTATGGAGGGGGGACCCATGAGTGGAATTTCATGAGGGGTCACCCAGTGCTGGGAGGAACCAGCTGCGTCCCGGTGCTGGGTCTCCCATGGTGACAGCAGTGCCTACGTCATTCAAAAGGCCTGTGTGTCAGAGAACAAGCAGGAAAGGCTGTATCTTTTGCTAATATTGTAGGGGCTTGCAGAAACAGGCCATTAGCTGAATAAAATTCATGGATGGTTGTAGGAAACAGACTCAATCCTATTCTTCAAGAAGGAGGGGGGGGTGGCACAGGAGTTCTCAGCAACCTGATTTATGTGGTTCCCACCTCATCTGACATTCAGTTTAACCATGAACATCTGGCAGGATGTCCTAATTTGTCCTAATTAAGAGAATGAGTGTTTAACGCTGTTAGCTTCTGCAACATAACTTGTAGGTATCCGGCACTTGGCTGTTGCCATCTTCAATGCTCAGAGGAAAGTAAAATCCTTCCTGTCCCTCTACCCCCTGAAAAACTTAAGCAACCCGGGGAAACAAAAGTTCCTGGCTGGTCCTTAAGGTGATAGTGACCTGATAGATGCTGTAAAAAAAACAACCAAACCCCCAAAAAACCTGTGGTGCAAACAAATGTGGAAGCAGAGTCTTGCTCCGCAAGCGCCACGTGTCCGGGTAGAGCGGGAGCACGCTGTTCCCTGAGGAGAGATGCCCGCTCCCGCAGCCGGTGTTCCCCGGGTGCACGGGCTCACGTGGGGGCCGGGGGGGGAATTGGGTTTCTTTGCAGAGCCTTGCTCTCCCCTCAGCACAGCCCTTCAGCTCCAGGCCTCTATGCCAGAGCTGGCCGAGCAGCGGGTCGGAGATTTGCTGGCGAACAGGCTTGGCACCGCAGGGCCAGCAGGAGAGGAGCCGTGGCTGGTGCCGAGCGTGAGACGGAGATCCCGTCGGGGCAGACGTGGCACGAGAGCCGAGCCAGGCTGGGAATTCTCACGCTGAGCACGGCAGGTCTGCAGCGCGCACCTCGTGTCTGTAAAAGGCTGCTGCTTCTGGACCTCTCGGGGTGGAAGGTAGAATGAGCTGTATTTTAATTATTGAGGAAAATTCGGCCTTACGAGAGGCTGTGTGCAAATGACAGCGTGTTGTGCTTGCACACGAGCCTGTGGCCCGGCTGGGCCTCCCGGATGCTCACCGTGCGACACCATAACGCGCTAACTCAGAGGAGGAGCGCTTACGAGACCTCCGAGGTCCACGGCAGACCAAGGCAGCTGCCGGGTGAGATTTACTCGGCGCCTGGTGCAGGCTGAGAGCTGGGACACCCAGCAGGGTCCTCTGCAAACCGCTCATCCTTCCTCCCAAGCAGTGGCAATAACAGAGCCCAGCGGTGGGACCGACTGGTTAGCACAGGTCTCCCAACGTGGGCGCTCGCATTCCTCTCTTAAATGCAGAGTCACGGGGACAATACTGGTGTGGGGGCCCCTCTAATGCAAACATTTTTTTTAAAAGTGAGTTGTGGTAGGGGAGGCAAATGGCCTCCATTGTAAGGAGGTGGGGAGAACCGGGGAGGACTGCATTTACAGAGCAGTTTAATCACATGGATGGAGCAGCGTGTTCACCTCTCCTCCTTGCTGGGTCATTTCCACTTTGAGCTCTGCAAACAGACCGTCTATTGAGCGGTCAGTATTCAGTGCTGAATATTCAATACTAGACTCTTGTTTTGGTGAGTCTTGGGCGAAAAAAGAAGGAGGAAAGAAGACTTCTCTCTTTCTCGTGTTCCCTCCCTGAGTTTGCTTTGCATATTGTTCAGAGGAGACTGGAGGCTTCTCAGAAAAGCCAGGCTCCTAGTTTTAAAAGCACTGGTCTAGTTTCGTAGTACTTGCTAAGGGGAGGGAAAAGACAGCGTGGAAGGGACTAAATTCATACAAGGTTTATGAATCTGTAAATCTAGGCACAGCAGGCCTGAGTGAAGACTTTCCAACAAGCATGTTTAGGCTGCCAACTTAATAGCATGAAATGCTTGCTCTGTATACACAGATTAGTTCTGAGAAGTACCAATCTTTGTGGGAGTATGTTACGATGATTTATTAATGTCCTCTCTGCTAGTTTTGGTGCACAGATATTCTCTGGGTGCATGTTGAGAGCTGAAGGAAATTTGTTTCTGTCTAGTTAGTGCCATATTTGCTCACAAAAATGGTTGTGAGTAATGTAATGGCCGCATCCTTTGACAGCAGCGGACAACTGCTAGGTTGGGAATAGATGTGCATAACGTGAGGAAAGGTGGCCACCATTTGAATAAATACAGTATCTTTTTCTTCTGATTCACACTCTTCTTGTGTCAAGGAAGAAGTGACGAGGGATTGTCTCTTACTGCTATGATTACATGCTGACACCTGAGTGCTCTCTGCACATGTATGTCTGTCTTTTCTCTTGTTCTTTCAGGCTGCCTGACTGGATGCTGTTTCTGATGAGAAATATTTACTGTAGTCTTATTCCTTTAGGAGTTGACTTCTTTTCTTCCGATTTAAAAAAAAAATCTCTATAGTTACTCTTTCCTCCTTTACTTTGACTATGCCCTTTTCTTTGTCCTTGATTCTTTTGTTTCCTTTTTCAACTCCTTTCCAACAACCAGCCTTCTCCCTCTTCTCTCACCTCCCTGAGCCCCACAGCCAGTGTTTCTTGCACCTCCCATCTCCCGTCTTTTTGTTTTGTCATCTTTGCGGGCCCATCCTACTGATGTACTACCGTTTCTGTGCCAAATTGGTCTGTCTGCTGGATTCGTCAGTCCCTGAGGCAGAGGGAAGCCTTGATGCAAATCCCATTTCTTGTTAAGTCCTGTTCAGCCAAATAACTCCAGCCTTGTGTACTGGTAAAGTGGAGCTGAATTAAGGATTTGGGGACTCCAGGTCTTCTCATGCACACTGGTGAGCTGAGGTACCATGGTAGCAGCCGGGAATGTTTAACCGAAGAGCTAGTGAGCAGAGTCTGCTGTAGGGTTAGGAGTAAAAGAGATGTTGTGATAGGTACCCAGAAGTGAAGGTCTTACTCTTATGGGTTCTCTAGTGTGCCTCACATGAATTCTATAGCATAGGAAGTTAATGAAATCAGGGGCAAAAAGGGCATCAAGAGACTGTGCTTTATTCTGGGAGAGAATAGGACTGGCAATAATAAAGGGGCATGCTCGCATTTTCTTGGAAAGCAACATTGCGGATAAATTGGAGACAATGACAGCATTTACATTGGTTCCTGCAGCAGACCCCGAAGGACTGAAGATCTCTAACACATCTTGTTGTAGAAGCAGGAGGATACGCTTTGCTGTATGTGGAGTTGGTGCTTGGAAAGCCCGTGATATGCGTGATTATCCTACTGATGAAAAGATTGGCTGTGTGTTCCCACCCGTCTAAGTTAAGTGCCCCAGGAGAGCTGAACTGGTCAGATACTGGTGCCACTAGCTTGAATGATCCTTGGTGAAAGTGAGGAAATGTCACTCCAACTGAAGTTGGACCAGGTGAGGTTCTCTTCCCTGTTAAATAAGGAATGGCCTTGATGCGGCGAAACCGAAGTGGCTATTTACTGGTCTGGTGAAACCTACTTTTCAGAATAACATGATAGATAGCATCTGTGTGCAACTGAAGAGGGCAATGGCTGCTCCCAATTAACATGCATACCAAGTTGGAAATGCAATAGCAAAATGAGATGTGATTCTGGAGAAGGGAATGGATAGAACTGAAGTACTGTCTGATTTAGGCTGGAGGATGCCCTGCATGCCAGAATCAATATGCAGAGGCATCTTGTGTTCTAGGGTTCCTGAGTGTGCTTGATCTACATTTGGGATGCAGCTTCTTAATGAGGAATATTGTTGACAGAGTACTTCAGCAAATGTATCACATTTAGATGAACTTCTGCATAGTACACAGAGTAACAAGAAAGCAACATCTCATAAATTCCAGTTTTCCTACCCAAGTATTCTAGGTGAGTTAAAAGATGATCAACTCTGGTGGTTTTTGTTATATCTGTTTAAACACAGCATGGAAATTTTTTATATTCCTTTATCAAATGGGTTAACAGAAGATCAGTACGAGGAGTGAAGACCTGGCTAAACAAAACAAGAGAGCTCTCGCAGATTCAAGAGAGTAGTTCTTTGCATTCTTATGATATCACGGTGAATTTTACAATGCTTCCCCAGAATCACAAGTGAAAGAAAAAGGACAAAAACATTCCTGCCAATGTTTAGTAAGTGCCCTGAACCAATGTCCATTAACCCTGAAATAGTTCCAAGAGAACTCTAGGCCAAGAAATGAGAACAAAAGAAAGGACTGCACCAAGAGTGCCCGACATTTTGCCCTGTTGGAAACGAAATAAAAAGTTAGATTAGCAAACAAAGCACCAAGGTATCTGGCAGCTTGTCAGGGTAGCAGCTCTACCATCTGCACCAAGGCCATGTGTCACTGTCATCCCTGAGGAGCAGGTCTCTTGGAAGAACAGAAGATGGCTATGCAGGACTGAGGAGGACACTGGCATGATTTCTTGTGGAGCTTGAAGATGTTCCTGACAGCTCGCACGCCCTGTCTGAAGGATGTGTGCCTTGCCAGTCAATGGCACTGAATGAGGCAGCGAGGAGCAAAACCAGGCTCTGTGTGGCAGGCCCACCTCGATGGTCAAGGAGGAGCTGTTTTGCAAATGAGGAGTGTCTACGTGACGGAGTAATCAGAGCGAATAGCAGTTGGACGATGTCCCTGGTACGGTCTCTCAAACATTTCTTTTGACCACAGAGAGGAGGGAGATTACATCACCTATGAAAGCCTAAATCTTAGAAAATCCCTGTGTGTGTGATCAGCTGTCCCTAATAGCTTGTTCTGCTTGATTTTAGTTGATTTTGGTAAGTTTAATGCCCTCCGTGGGAGCCAGTGGCTGCCAAGCCTTGTCATGTTACAGACCCACAGTTGTTCATAACATTGTGCAGAGGCCTGGCTTAGGAGATGTTGTTCAGGTCTTGGTTTTACAGTAGACTGAGGTTTCAGAGATAAAGTGATTTTTTTGTTTGCCTTCTTTCAAACAGTG
Source organism: Aramus guarauna (assembly GCA_013400195.1). Taxonomy (NCBI): domain Eukaryota; kingdom Metazoa; phylum Chordata; class Aves; order Gruiformes; family Aramidae; genus Aramus; species Aramus guarauna. Next base: position 377,023 of record VXBL01002627.1, read on the forward strand.
TAGTTCTTAAAGCTTTGAATGTGTTGCTGTACACTCGGGCAGCGTTACGCTCCTCGGGCAGCAGACGTACCTATAACCAGCTGTGCTGTGCTGCAAGGGGTGCGGGAGATTCAGAGCACGAATCCTCCGCTTCTGGTCAGAGCGGGTGTGATGTGCTAGAGCAGGCTTTTAATAGTTTGAGGGTCCAGCTTTGGTTTTATCTCCTAATCGTTACCCCTGACAGAAAGGGATACTCCCTTTTGTCTTTAAGAGGCTGTTTAAACTAGTGATTTGTCTTCTAAATTGATGTGACCAATTGATCTGAGACATTGAAGTGTTATAAGGTATAGTTCTCATTTGCACCAGAGCAAATATAAGAGGTACTGGCTCATTTTTCTCTTGACTTTCATTCATATGAAAGTAGTATTTAGAGGCCCCGTTAGAGATTGCATTTGCAGCACGCTTAGGGGTAGTCAAAGCAAACAGACCATGCAGATATTATGAATATAGCAGTCACAGAGATGAGAAGTTCTCTGTCCACAGCAGTGGTGCAACAGTGACAGCACGAGCAGGGGCGTTATTGGGTGGTGGCATGTCGCAGACCACGTTCAGCAAGATAAAATCTGCAGAGAACAGCCTCGATGGATCATGCAGACCTCAGCATTTATTCTGAGACAAACAGAAGAAGCTGTCAGGGCAGTGATGGTTTTCCTAAAAAAGAAAAGATACAGAATATCATCCCATCGACTCCACTGAAAAATTTTGCGACAGATATGATATCTGGTTAGTACCATGGGCCAGGAAACTGAGAACGGGAGGTTCCACGACCTGCGGTCAGTCTCCTGAGCTTTTGAGCTACTGCTTTTACCCGCTAAATCTGCTGTTTGCAACCACTTCCTCCTGCCCTAACAGATCAGATGAGCAGCCGGGCGGTATCGCTGGCCGGCTCGGTACGGAGACACTTGGCAAAGAGGTGCTGCAGGAAGAGATGAGTAACTCTTCCCTCTGAGAGTGATGAACAAATAACTCAGAGGGGTGCTAAGACTCCATGTGCATGACAAGAGTTCCTCCTCTGTCACAGGAACTGTAAAATTAAGTCTGTCATCACTTCTGAGTATTCATTTTTCCAACAGGTCCTCTTGTAAATCCACAAAAACTTGGTGGTCTCTTTTTATTTGCATTATCTACACTTTATATACTCTGCTCACAGTTACTTTCTACTTTTTTCTACATCTGCTTTGAGAAACTGTGGGAAAAAATTACAAGAGCAGCCATGAATAAAAATAAGGAGTCAGACTGTTGCAGCTGCACCATCCAAGTTGGTACGCAGCTCAGGTACTAGTTTGGATTCTGGCAAATCTCTAACTCTTATTCCAGAGGTAGCTCTATTTCAGTGACAAGCAAACTTCGTGGAAGCAAGGCTGGTCCCTGTGCAGAGCACTAGGTAAATTGTCATGCTTGTTGGCAAACTGCTTTAAAATTTGGAGTATGTGAGCCAATCTAGAGCTGAAGGTGTACAAGAGGGATTTCTGTGCAACTGCTAGAGCTGTGGTGAAATAAGCACATGGTGATTGCCACAAGCCTTGGCCATGTTTCTACATCATGAGGATTCTCATCTCCTACAATTTCAGTAAAAAAGAGATAGCAATTCACAATTACACCAGTGATACCACCACATCCAGGTCAGAGGATATGGCATAGCTGGGGAAAGCCAGTGCAGTTAGTACCACTGTAGGGTAATGAGATGAGGCAAAACGCAGCTCAGAGTTTAATTTTGCCCATAAAAAAATCTCTTAATCTCCCTTCAGGACGCACAGACATGCTCACAGGGCTGCAGCCAGCAGCTCTGGGTACGCTCACCTCCCGGCTGCACGGCACAGCCCCTCCAGCTGCTTTTGCCATCCTCTGGGTGCCGGGCAGGGCAGGGTGGCTCTCGAAGGCCAGAAGCGGCTGTGATTGCAGGTTGTGCTAATTCTGCAGCAACTCTTACCCCTCCTGCAAGGACAAGCCGGTGCCGGCTGCCATCAGACCCACCTCCTCTTGCTCTCCGCAGAGCAGAGCCCAGGTGGGTCTCATACTGCTCTCGCTATGGCTATGCACATGTGGGAGCAGTGCGTGCTTTCTTTTCTCCGCTGCAAATATGCTGAGCCAATAAGCATTATACAACCAAGACAGAGTAATGACCTCGCTGAACGTCCTGGCAGCGTGCGGGCACCTCTGCTGTGTTCTCTCACCTCAAATGAGGCTCTGTAGGGAGAAGCCTTTCAAAGGTGTCTTCCAGTGGCAAACCCTTCCTTCTGCAGGAGATGATGTGTCAATATAATTTGTCAAAGATATATTTAAAAAACAGTTCATGCTTCTCTTCCTAGCAGTTCATGAAAGCTCCTGCTCCTCAGCAGCTCTCCTGCGTTTGCCTCTATTTCAGGGGGTCCCAGTCCCGCCTTCCCCGCGCAGGGGGTGAAGCACCGTACAAATAAAAATACTCTTGTCGGTGTGAAGAGCCGTGGTGGGGACAAGGGAAAGCCAAGCAGGCCTCTGTTCTGGCAACTCTTACACAAGTTTAGTGTAAACTTCTGCTGTTAAATGTGCAGTGGACATATTTAATGGCAGAGGAATACTCTCATGCTTGAGGTTCGGTGAATGTGTCAGTCTTAGCAATATTAGGACCAAAAAAAGAGAAGAGGCAGAATGAGGGCCGGAAGGGGTTCCATAGTTCTTTTTAATCCGTCTTTCAGCACTTCATTGGGAACAATTTATAGTTTTTGTTTGTGTCGTGATAAGTTATTCTATCAGAAAATTGACATTGGAAAAATTATTGTAATTTGGATAATCATCTCCTTTCCCTCATGCTGGGATCCTGCAGAAGATACAATGTATTTGTATTTAGAGGGATACAAAATTATATAACAAAAATTACAAGGCTGAGGGACATAACTGTGTGCTTCATTATAATTTACTTTTCATCCCTGCAAAATTAAATACTTGATATAGTATTTACAGATGCATCTTCAAAGCACCATTAAATGTACCTTAGTTGCATTCTTTGCTAATAACATTGTAGTAGCTTCCATATCGTGTCACAGTACAGAGCTACCAGCATGTGATTACACTACATTTTACTACTAGATGTTAATTATTTATTTTGCCTGGATGTTTTTCGGCTCGTGCTGATCCTTGCTCAAACCACAGCTGAGGGTACAGCACGCTGGGGCGCAGGGTGGGCAGGAGCCCTGGGAGCAGGGAGGGGAAATGCCTGAAGACTTGGATACGCTGAAAACGCAGTGAGTACAAATGCACCCTGTATGAGACAGGATGTGTTTGTGGTTTTCTTTTGCTCTCACAAGCACTTCCCGCTAGAAATTTGGGTGTTCTACCTGTTGTGTTAATGATTCATCGTTGTTACCGGGTCTGATGTGCACTTCTGCTAATCACCACCTGAACTCTCCATTACTCTGTGACTGTTCCTGATGTGAAATCCTGTCTATGAGAAGTCTGTCAGGTCCAAGCGCAATAATTTAGGCTTTAATCATATAAGAACTTCCATACCGTGTGACTCGGTGCCTGTCTAGAACAGCGGTGCAGGGTGATTGGCGTCAGCCCTGGGAGCAAGTGATGCAGCCTCGGACGCCGAGGGTTGGCCGAGGGTCTCTTCCTCCGGCCCTGCAGCCGGACTGCCTGGGACAGACACCAGCGCAGCCGCCTCGTACACCGCGTGTCACAAAGACAAGAGCATTCGATGTGTACAGGGCTCTACCCGGTATTAACTCTGAAAGAACTTTAAAAAATCAGACTTAGTTTTGATTTTTTAGTTTGTTTACTCTGCCTCTTTCTCCTTTTTTTTTTTTTTTTTTGTGGGTTTTTTTTGTTTGTTTCCTTTTAGGCAGGCGCTATCATATCTGGGATCTGCGGGCTCCTGAAGGGAATATTTTCAATTTCAGCAACAGCGTGGTTGTATTTTCTTTTAATGCCTGAAGGTATTCTTATTAATATTAGGAGTTCAAAACTTTGTAAAAACTTTTTTCTTTATACAAACAGTAAAAAATATCTACTTATCAGTATTTATTTATACTTACATCACTCTGTTTATGAGATAATACAGCCTTTAAATAGCTAGTTGGTTTTGTTGCATTTTGTCATCTACCAAATAATTTGACAAATTTGCTATAAACTCCCTGACATTTTTGCTCAAAAGAGTTAGTTTTCTTTATTCTTTGCTGCCAGACAGGTCATGTATCTTTTCAGGCTCGAAGAATTTCTATCAGCTATTTAAATGCAAGGCCACAAAGACAAAGCCAGACTCAGGCTGCAGCGAGCTGAACTGGGGTGATTCAGGACCAAAGGAGTTGCAGCACATAATTAAACAGTAACTGCGCCCTACTCCAGAGATTTTGTGTCTTGCAGTGTAAGCTGCTTGCTTTACCAAGGAAAAAGGGGTATATATGCAGTTATCAGAGGCAGCACATGCACAAGGATGGTGAAAATTGTTATCGAGTGACGCTTAGAAAGTTTTTTTTACTATTACTTAGGCAGGGAACGTGACTAAAGATGGCTGCTGCCAGTTCCCTGCTGCTCAGGGAAGAGGATGCATCCCAGCTTCCCAGCTCTCGGTGCCGGGAGGAAAAGAAAGGGCAGAGCTGGGCATCGGTCTCTCCTTGGCGCTAATGGCAGCCGCCTTTGCTTTTACTCCCTGCAGCTGGGCTCAGAGCCAAGGGAATTATATACAGCCATGGCTGTGCACTGAAAAGAGGAGGAGGAGGAGGAGGTAGGGTAATCTTTCTCAAGGCTCCTTGCACCTCTCTGATGTTGTCCTCAGCACCAAGTTTCTCTTGAACTCATAGTGATCTGTGAGGATCCAAGCTCCTGTCCCCCAGCTCGCTGTACTGAAATGGGAGAGGAGAGACGCTGTTAGCTCAGTTTTAGGGCAGTAAAAGCAATCTGGCACGAAGCAGCCATCTCGTTGTGTTGGCCTTTCGACAAGGAGGTGATACACCCCCACCCGATGCAGCTGAGCGGCGCGAGAAGGGAAAGCCTCAAAGTTAGAGTTGCCGCAGGCTTGTGGGTTAGTAACCGAGCGGGAGCTGATCAAACAGCACAGGCCTCGCTGGCAAGTTTTAAGTTGTGGTGTCAGCAACCTTAAAGTGATTTTTTATACAAGGCTGTGTTGAATTTGATGGGAGAAGAAATATCCTGAAAAATCCATTGACAACAAGAGTTACTTTTGCTGATTCTCAGAGAAGTACCTGAAAGGAGCAGGCTACAGGGGGGAGGCAGTGTGGTCGTGAGGCTCCGTAGGCACAGGGCAGTTTGATGGTGAATGAGGAAGACAAGCATGGGAACATGCTTGACGAAGGCAGCACCGCAGCGTGTTAGCCGCGGGCAAACAGGCAGAGGGAAAGGAATGGCCTGGAGCTGCCACGATGTCTCTTACACTGCCTGAAAACTAGAAGTGCACAAAGGAACGGTACCTGGAGTCTCGTGGCAGGGCCTGGAAACCAAATCTGAAGGGCGCTGAGCAGACCTTTCTGAAGTCCTACACAGATGCTGTTGCCCTTTTGTTTTGTGTGGCAGCCCAAAGTTTGTGTACGGAGGAATATACATGTGTTTGTGCAACTGTCTGGGTTTAAAAAGCATTTTTTCTGCAGGATGTGTTTGGCCATGACTATTCATATAGTTATTTATTGGCATCTAGTGCCGAAATGAAGTCACACCAACTTTTACCTTCTAGAAACCAGATGGGCAGCTTTCCCAAGGCACTGGGCTTCTGCTCTCCTGTCAAGCCTGCTGCTGGGATGGGCTTTCTCTGGCCGGCAGACCAGTGCCTGCGCTGTGCTGGTAGCCCGGTGTGTCTGGGGAGTGGCTTATGGAAAGGAATCCGCAGCCATTTCCATGTCTTTGAAGGTGTTTCTGGCTCTGGCAGTTTGCTGACGGCAAGGCGTGTTTCCCCTTATTTCTTGCACATCTCTTTGCTCAGTAGGGTTATTTCCTGTCGTAACTTGCGGGGTTACCTTGCAGCCTTCCCACCTATCCCTTCTTTTTTCTTGCTTTGACCATAGGGAGTTCCATGAGCATAAGTTCCTTTCTGCCCACATGCATGCCCTTGAGAAATAACCTTATGAGGGAGGTCAGTTTATTGTAGCAATACCAGGGACTCCAGGCAAACTCAAGGACTCGTATTTCATACTTTGTCCAAGGAAATGCGTAGGAAGGTGCAACTTTTGCCCTGAAGACCTGTAACAGCAAATTCTGCTGAGCCTCGTGTATCCTCCAAAGTCATCGGGGATGTATGTCATAGCTTCCGGAAAGAGGAACAGCAGGGTCAAATCAATGTAATGCTGTAACTCATCTCACTGGCGGGAATAAACTGGAAGTGAGAAAGAGGGAGGACAGGAGTGGTTGAGTATCCATCGTGGAGTGAGAAAGGTTCGAGTAGCTCAGTGGCCACTTGACTCGCTACGTTGGACTCGTACCAGTGTGGAAAAGGTCTCAGTAGGGCCTGGGACTCCCCCAGGGTGAATGGGGGCATAGGGCTGGACTTCAGGGAGCACGGTTTGAGCCCCACTGTCACAAAAATTCACGTGAATGATTGATGTTACACACAGGAAGAGTCCTTTCAAAACCAGTGGAAATACTTGAGTACGTCTTTGCCAGACTAAGACTTGGAAATTAATGCAATTTATGTGTTTCAGTTGCCCACATGAGGTGATTTTTATTTTTTTTCTAAATGTATCATGTAATGGGGAGGGGAGAGAATATCCTGAGGAGCTTTGTTATGTGCATGGAAGTGTTTCAGACTCTGTTGTTTAAAAACAGACAAAGAAAAAATGAAACTAAAAAGCAACAGCTAAGTTTAAAAGCAAGGAAGGATTTTCTTGTTAAATAACTTCAGACTGAGAGTGTTTTAACAGAAATGCTACAGAACACCATCTGTTGAAAACTGGTCCTTTATTTAGTTTTCTATGTTGGAAGTTTATTTATTATGCAAAGACAAACACAAAAAAAGAGCATCTTTGTTCTTTTGCAGAGAGTTGGATTGAACGATGTCTCAATGAAAGTGAAAACAAACGTTATTCCAGTCATACCTCTCTGGGGAATGTTTCTAACGATGAAAGTAAGTAACTTGTCATTCATTTAAAATGAGCGTGAATGTGTCCAAGTGCTAATTTCCTGCTATATGTTGCTACACCTTGGTGATATTTTTAGTACTCTGTAATTTGAATAGTCAACTCACTTGACACACCCAATAGTTGGGGGTGGTTGTTTTTTTGTGTTTTTTTTTCTCTCTCTTTTCTGGAATATTTGCTATTTTGCATTATTTAAAAGGAAGTAATACTATCTATTAGTTGAAACAACCAGAAGAATTTATGCGTCACTGAGTAAAGGTTGGATGACCTCTAGAATGTGCTGTTAGTATTAGCTCATGAGTAAAACCATCTGTTTTGCTTTTCACTGCTGAACACCATGAGGTCAAAATACAGGAAAAATTGTGCTGTTTTTCAATATGACTATATGAAATCATACATATAAAATTATTCATTTTAAGAATTAAACAATCATAAGATTTAAAAAAATAACATTAAATAATATTACTTCCTTTTTAGTCATAGAGAGGGAACAATTCTAAATCTAGCTGATTTTAAAATAGCTTTTTTTTTCTTATGTCTTCTAGTTATGGTAGCTTGATCTTGATTTTTTTTTTTTTTTTTTAACAACAACAGGTAATTAAAAAGACCCCCAAATACCTTAAAATAACCTAATTGATTCCTTTTAAAAATGTAAGACAATTTTTAGGTTACTATTTAGTTTTCCTTGTTTATGCAATTTCTATTCTACTTAATTTGCCTAAAGCAAAATACTCTTTACGTTAGTTTTCCTCTCTGAATTTCATATGTTAGTTTATGTTACAGGATATTAATGTAGACTGAATTCTTTAGTTCATAAAGACTCACGTTTTTATAATATTCAAGCATGCAAGTTTAGAAAATGTATTTTTAATTACTTCTTAATTGCTGAATGTCCCTTTTACATTTTTTGCATTTTAAGAGAACTAACTTTAGTTTTATGTCACAGTAAAATTACATGCGTTGCAGCACAATGTTTTAGTGCATCACAGAATCTGCTGTATCGGGGCCCTACCTTACTTGTTCGGGGTTCTCTTTTGAGGCAGTATCTCTCCTGAAGGAGAAAGGAGGTGTTAGAAACATGGTATTTATTTATGAATCCCCAGCTAAGGACAGTGGATAAGAATCCTTAAAGACAGACAATAAAACTTGGACAGGTTTGAGGGTTTTGTTTTTTAAAAATTAAGGAATTAGAAATTAGTTTATCTTTAAAAATAAAATTGTAGTGAAAAACAAAAAGCATCTGCTTGTTAATTTACATTTCAGGAGAAACTGTGAGATTTACGAAATTCATTTCACTCTGATGCTACTGAGAAAGTGATGGAAAGAATCTGTAATGAATGAGATGTGACTTCAGACTCTTAATAGGGTCAGAATTCAGGATTCAACCCTATTGACTTTAATGAGCTTTTCCTTAGACTCACAGTTCAAGACAGTATTGTCAAGGTAATTATTTAGCACCACTAGCTATATTAAAAAAATAATTATAATATCATAATTATAAGTCTCCTATGTTCTGTTATAGATCTGTTACCCTAAATAGGTTGTAGCAAAACTAGCAGTATTTTGTTATATATATGCTTTTAGTTTCAATGTGAGCATGAGAAAACATCCACATACCTAGACACAGTAAGAACTGGACCTGCGTGGGTGAGCAAGAACAGATATTTCAGACAATGGCATTGAGAAGATAGGATGGTTGTTCATTCTGTTTTCTGGTACTGGAATTAAGGGGCAAGCGATGATAATGAAAGGTGGCAAACTTAGAACTGATGAAACAAATATATAAATGAATTTATCCCACAATTTGTGTGCAGAAGACATTGTCACAGTATATAATGGAAACCTAAATGAGAGCAAGAGTTGATTTCATCTAGCTTCCTTCTTCATAGCCAGGTCTTCCAGATGCTTCTTTTGCACTGACACCAGTGTTTCTGCAGCGCAGATAAGAGAATTAATCCACCTGAAGTCATCCTTGGTTTGGAGGGTGAAGAGGAGGAGAGAGGGTGAAGAGGAAGGAGTAGGAAAGAAAAATAAGCCACTTGCCCAGCAGTAATAAGACCAATAATCTGTGAAATCTAGAACAATCTAGAAGTTTCACCTTAGAAATCATTGTATTATGTGCTCCTTTCCAGCCCTTGAGTTCTTTCTAACATTTCTCTAACAGTGCCACCTGAACACTAACAATGCACACCAACCAAGAAATTTCCAAACCATCATGTCACTTTGTCCAGCCCCTGTCATACATTTACAAACAGCAGGAAGCAAAATGTTTTGAGAAAACTGATGTAACCCTACTTGAATTTTTCAGAACAGTGGTCAAATTGTTGTTGTCAATGGAGCTCCAGTTTTCATCTGCAGTCAAAAGAAGACATTGTCCATCTTTCTCCTGACTACTTAGTTTTTTGTCTCTAAATAGATTAGGTAGCTGTTGACCAGAGAAAATGTGGCTTTGGTGGTGTTTTGGGGGGTGTTTGGGGGGCATTTTTTGGATTTGCCTCCAGTGAATACACTAAGAATTTGCACTGTGAACTGATAATGTTGTTCAGTATCGGGCTCGCTCTTGTGATTCTGCCCTCCCCCCAGATGTTTTTAGAGTTCACAGGGTTTTAGGATAAGAGTAATAGTTTTGCTGATCTCCTTCTCTATAGTAGGAGTATGCTACAGAACCATACTTCATGCCACAGGAGTCCTTTGCAATCTTCTGTTCTCATCCAGACACCTCCAGGCCTCTTGAATTTGTGTTACATTGTGAAGGGAAGCAATGACTCACAGCTCCAGATTCCCATGGTCTCCTTCTTGGGGAGCTTCTTACTCTTGGAACGTTTTATGACCCCTCCCGAAACACAGCTTTTTACACTCTAATATAAAATTTCTAGGTACATTTTATTTCAGTTTTCAGGTTTTTTAAACATTTTTCCTTCCACCACTTCCACACTCTACCTGTTAGTCAAAAGATCCACAGAAAAAGGGAATGGTACAACCTCATATCTAATAAGTAAAAAAACAAAACAAAAAACAAAAAACAAAACAAACAAACAAAAAATCCCAAAAAAACAAAAACCAAACAAACCCAAAAAACCCACAAACCCACAATATTTCTGTGTACTGTGTCTTGAGCCAGATTCTTCAAATTAAAATAGGGGTCTGGAAGAATACAATTCAAGGATTCTGAAAGTGTCAACGTCAGTCCCCTGGGGAATGAGTCATGACGTTACATGATGAAATGGAAGGATTGCTTGTCCAAATTTTCCTGCGTGTTCAGAAATGTGAATGTGTAGACAGTTCATGTGAGAGAAAAGAAAAGATGCAGACTACTTTTTGCACTTCAAAGGCAGCGTTTAAATTCCGTGTTCAAACTAGCTGAAATGGGAGATTTATCCAATAGTTTCTTTTTTTTTGTTTGTTTGAACTAAACCTTTTTCCTTCCATTGAAAAAATGTTTAAAAAAGAGCTACTTGATTTCATTGAAATTTTCCTAGGGGAAAATTCTTTCTTTTCCAATCATAACTACTCAATTAGAACTGTGCTCCCATGTTTGTCAGAGTTTTAAAAAATCCCACTATTTTAAGAGCATGGAATACATGCTAATGAGTCTGAATCTTATTTATGGTTACATGTAAGAAACAAGGTAGTTTCTTACTATCACATAATTTTAGCTAAGGGCAAATCTCAACACTCTTGAGAACATTCAGAACCTGGAATGTAGGGGCTACAGAGAAAGAGGCTATTCCTCTGAAAGGTGTGGAGCTACCTGAATTAAGAGAAGGATTTTATCCATATAAAGCTACTAATAACATGTTAGCTCCTTAGTAGTTTGGAGATACATGCAGGCAGCACTGGAAAATATAGAACTCTTCTATTATCTCCACAGAGGAAAGCAGACCTTTAACTCCACTTCAGTTATGATAAATAGACATTTTAGAAAAAGGTGTACTAATGCAGGGTCTTCACTTTGTGGATGTTCCACTTACTGTGATTAAGGCAGCATGCTTAAAGAGGTGCTGAGCAAGAAATCCCGTGAGCTGGACCTAAAACCAAACAGCAGAAGTTAGAGGATACTACTGGGAGTTCAGGAAAAGCCACAACCATATGCACAAGGCACAGACAGAACTCTATTCTGGTGGCTTTGAAACAGAATTTTGAAAGTAGAAAGACAGAGCTGTTAGCAAAGAAACTTCCATGGAGTTTGGGAAGAAAAACTCTCCGATATCTCTGGGAGCCAAGAAATAGTATTTTGCTAGTGCATAGATTATCCCAGTATTGAATCTCTTTGAAGGCCTCTTCCATGCTGAGAGTTTTAATTGTAGCTGTCTAAGCTACCAACTACTTTCAGCTTGGGATGAGTACCAGGTTTCCTACCTAACCGGGTACCTTGAAGATACCTTTCCTTGGGATGTTGGTAATCCTTCTACTGGCAGTGGAGTGAACACACTAGGTCTGCTCCTCGCAAATGGGTTTCTCCCTGGGGTGCTATGTAGCTTTCGTATATGTGAACACCTGCAGCTGTGCATCAGGAGCATGGTTTTTCCTTGCGACTTCAAGTCCTTTTGCGTTTCTCACAGAAGAATTGCCAGTATTGAATTTTAAATGGAATGGGTTCATTTTAATCTACAGTGTTGTTCTGATGGGGACTGATAAAATGACAGGCCAAAAAGTAAGGGAAAACAGCATTCCTTACCTCTTTCATGCTGTACAAACAGATCTGGGATGACACCTGAGTCAAGGTCAGAAAACATTCCCTGCTCAATAGGGAAACCATTAAGTGCCCTGCTACCAACTAAAATATAAGGAACAAGGATATTTATTATTTTCTGCTAGTCAATTATCTGATGAGATTATACTGTTAAACTATACAAGGTAGAATAAAGTGCTAATATATGTAATACTGAACATTTATATTTCTAGATCCCTTCCATTCCTATACCATGTTCAATTGTTTCCATCTATTTCATAAAAAAAGTGAAAGTTTTCTGAAAATAAATATTTTAGCCAACACCTGGTGAAAATGAGAAACATTTTGGCTGACAGCTGGTCTGTTGGCAAAAAGACAAACAAAAAGTTCTGTTTTCTTGTACAGAGACTTGATTTTGGGGGAGACAAGTACTAACTGTGAAAAATGTAGTTTTGCGGAAAATTCAATTGTTCAGTGGTAATATTTTGATGGAAAATGGTACTTAAAGATTTTTTTTAAATAAGTTTAAAGTCTGTTATTCTTCTTGGTTTTAAGGGACAGTTAGTGGATAATGCTGAAAAGTCTTAAAGAAGTATCCCCAGGAAGCAGACATAACAGGAGGGAGATTTAAATTGCAGTTTATGATCTTATTGTTAGTTTGTGTTGTTAAAACAAATCCTTTCATGGGAGGAGCTGAGTATGGCTGCCTTGTAATGTGTCGGAGGGTAGGTTAGGTAAAGCACCTGCTCACAGGTTCTCGCTCTTAATGTGAGTGAAAAATAGCTGGGGGAGGGATGGAATGAGTGTAGAGACTCTAAGATTGTATAATTTAGATATTGGCTCGATGTCTGATAGAATGCCACATACCCAGGGGAAAATTAAGTCTAGCACAGGTGCAAGCCATCTAATAACAGACCTTTGAATACTAGCCTGCTTAAATCAAGAAAGATAATAAAAAAAAATTTTTCTAGAGAGGGAGGAGTAGTACCTCTTGGTTTCACAGGCAGAAGTTTAGGATTTATGCACCTTAGTTAGACAAGGGGTTACGTAGATAAATGGCTTTCAGCCTTTCCAATTTGCACCCCCCTAGCAATTTCCAGGGAGGTAGAAACCAAGTATATACTGAACTTAAACCAGTGGATGTCGGGCTTTGACACTGACAGAGAAAATACTGATTAAGAAAATGGATGACTTGCACCTGGGAAGCAATAACCTTAATTTGAACAAGAAGACGGTGGGACACAGGAGGAGGACTGGGCCCCCACATGCTGCTGATACCTGAGGGAGCAGCTTTGGTGGTCGTACGCTGCTGTGGCGTCTCCCTCCCTGCAGCAGCGAAGGTCTGACTCCTCCATCCGTAGCAAGGCGCTGCAGTGCCCTGTGTTACGGGTCCCTGTTGGAGAGGCCTGTGCACCCCCATGACTGCCAGATGTAATTTTCATTACTAAAGCAGAAGACACCCGCCCCCTGCCCCCAGTCAGCACTTTATCCCTGCAACACCTTGCTGAGACGTACCGTTTATAACTAGTCCCCTTTCACTTTTACCTCAGGAACTGTTGGGAGGCCGCCAGCTGCTGGGCACTCACGGAGCCTTGGCAGGCTAGGCCAGCCTTCTTGTGGGTGAAGGAAGCTGCAGCAGCCTCTGCGCCCCAAGCCCAGGGACCTGCCATAACTCCCTCACGGTCCTGCTGCCTATTTTTCCCCTGGCTGAGATGACAGAAGCTGCAGCAGGATGCAGGACTGGACTGGGCTCTGCTCAGGCTGTCTGAAGGTGACCACAGGGCCTTCCCTGCAGCAGCTCGCTCGCCCTCCCTCCCACCAGGCACTCTCCCACCTCCAAGCCGGGCTCCCTCATCACCTGTCACCTGGAAAACCGTGAATCCCAATCCAAATGGCTCTTCCCACCTCAGAGCAGGGCAGACATGGCTGCCCCTTCTTCCCCAGGGAAGGCTGGAGTCAGGCGTGCTCTTAGAGTGTTTGTGCTGTCAGTTAAGGATAAGAAGGGTAAAACAGTCCGTGTTGTGAGAGGAGACGGCCCCAGCTATTTTATCCATCCAGTGGTTTAAATCCGTGCTGCCCGGCTCTGCCTCCCACTAGGGAGAAGGTGTTTGTCCTGCTGCCGGCGAGGCCCGGGGCCGTTGTTGAGCGTCAGCGGCCCGCGGCAGCCACGGCCACTCAGCATTCAAGCCCCATGTGCCGAGGGTTTGTTGCGTGCCGTCCGTTTGTTTAGGAAAAACAAATGAAAAACACAATTTAAAAGTGATTTGAAATGTGTATGTTGGTCCTATGCGCTGAATAAAAGCGGGCCCCTGAAAGGCAGGGAAGGAGTGTGCGGTCCAATAATTAGAGGCCTATTGTCATGCAGATGCGGAAGAGGGGCTGCGCAGTGTCTGCGGGTAACTGTAAATCTGGATTTTTCTGACATTCAGGGACCAGCCATGCGGGTTAAAGGATGTTTGGTGAACACAACTTGTCCTATATGTAATGGAAGAAATATTGTGGCGCGAGGGCTGAAGGTGGTGTTTTCCAAAGTGGTGTTTTATTTGTGCGTGTTGGTTCTTGGGACTGTACAAAATGCCTCCCGATGGGACCCGATGTTCAGGGGAGATAGCACGGCTCCCTTCAGATTCAGCATCCTAAAGGCTCACTTAAATGACTTCTAAATGTTAATTGTATGAAGAAATGAAACTTGCAGGGTGGTGTACAGGAGCTGTGGTTTACTTTGTTGTTTAGGTAGCAAAGCCTTCTACACTTAATGCTTTCATCAGGGACAAAGTTGTTAAAATATCAAATTGTGTTTGACACAACAGTGTTTCCCAAAGAATACCCTCCTGGAGATGCTGATTGTGTTTTACTCCAGCTTTCACTTAGTTTTTCACAGTTTTATATGCTTCCGAAATGTTAGTTTAGTAGGAATTATTCTATACGTACTTTAAAATTGTTTCAAAAGAACTAATGTGAACAAGGAAGAATCTAATATTTTTAAGAGGTTTATTTTAATTCTCTTTTTTAATTCATATTTTATTAAAATTTTTGGAAAGAAGGGAAATCAGAGAGTTACCTTGGAAACAATTAATCAGGAATATTATCAGACAAATTATCTGAAAAGGAATAAAATATATTATAGAATGTTTTTAATTTCAGTTTTTCTTGTTCAGAACTAATCTTTGTAAATTTGTAAATATCTAGTACCTATCATATGTTAGGATCGCAACAGTGGATGAACCTCATTAGTTTAAATGCCTCATCTAATATAAAACTTGGGTAAGGCAGCTGTTCCCTTAAAGCAGGTGAAAGTATTTCTATGTTCTGACATGCTGCTAGAGATCCGAGATTTGGTTGGATTTTTTTGTTGGCTAAATATAAATTTATCCTTTCCAATGTCATTATTCCTATGCACCATTCCTGGTATCAGTGATGTTTGCAAGGGTTATTGCCTTAAACAGTATCTACAGATGTTAGCTTAGGGAACACCATTATTTACATTTCCACAATTTAGCCAATATTTTGAGAAAGCTTTGGCACTTGAGAACATTTTTTTTTTTAATCAGATAATTCCTTACCAGTTCATAAATACCTTAGTAATTCCCACTGAAATAACATAATTTTTTTTGTTTGTTTCTGAACAGATGAGGAAAAAGAAAATAGAGCATCGAAACCACACTCAACTCCAGCTACACTGCAATGGTAAGATTCCTTTAAAAAAAAAAAAATCAAGAAAACCTGTTAGCTTTTTTTTCTTATACTTCTTCCAGCTGAAGAGAATAGAGATCTTGGACATCTTATACAGTTCTAAAGATACTTTCCCTGTATGTATTTAATCTACTCATTAGTTTCCTGCACAGCATTTCTCAACAAATATCTTACTCTTCTGAGATTTGTTTGAACACAGGAAACCTCTGATACAGTTTAGAAGATCTACTTGGCATATTTGTTTGCCACCTTGCCAGGTGGTGATTTGTGGTTTGTCATCATTGTTATATTTATTACAAACAGAAAAAAAGAAGTGAAAATGTTTTTCAAGACTCCCATTAGTTTCAGTGTACGATGAAGCCCACTGTTACTGGTTGTTTTTCTGAAATGAGATCTCTGTAATTTAATGCAGAAGACAACAAAAGAAAAGAGAGAGTTTGAGGTTTGATTCATTTGCCAAAATCCCCTTGCAAATTTGGGACGGGGACGGGGGGGCGGGGAGAAGGAAAGGTAATTAGGAAGAGAGAAAGAGAGGATGGGGAGAGGAAAGTTTGTGAATTAGTCTACTGTGCTATGAAAAATGGACAAGTGCTCTTCCCTGTGGTTTACAGCAGTATTTTTGGCTGCAAGTTCTGTAACATTACTTACTCTTCCGACATCCCTTTCTATAGGTTATCTTTTAGACTTTTGTTGACTTTTAATTTATGTTTTTAATTCTGGTTTAGCTTTCTTAATATTGTAAGCGATCACGCATCTTTCAGGAGGTTTCTTGTATCTGGCTGAGCAGAGCTTTGTTACAGAGAAGCCTCAGAGCATGCATATCTGAAAAACCATCCTCCTTAGCTTGTTTTAAGTCTTTTAAAAAAAGGCCTTTATTTCACTTGTGAGTACTTCTCATATTTTTCTGGTTAAAAAGATAAGATTATTGGCAAAAAAATGTGGGATGGTTAGCAAAATTATTTTTGTGCTTTTGTCAGTCTCTTGGGAGAGCTAACTGAAAAAACAGCAAAGAATAATTCATCCAGTGAATTTTACTTTTACTCTGCCTGTGAAATTCTGTGAAATATGCATAAAGAGATTTTGTTTATTTCAGCTATATTTGCTTTTTAAAGTTGATCAGTTAAATTTTGGATCTAAAAAGCCCCAAGACCTATGAGTTGATTGAGAACTTAAGGTTTCTCAAGTATTCAGTGTTCTGCCTTGAAGAAACTTGCAGACACTTCCAGTGCAAATAATGAGATGGGCAAATATAAGTAAAGGTTAGCTCTGAACTATTGCTTCTTTGTAGCTATTTGTCTCACAAAAGTGCTGTTTTTCAG
This sequence comes from Aramus guarauna, assembly GCA_013400195.1. Classification (NCBI taxonomy): domain Eukaryota; kingdom Metazoa; phylum Chordata; class Aves; order Gruiformes; family Aramidae; genus Aramus; species Aramus guarauna. The sequence goes on from VXBL01002627.1 coordinate 393,807, forward strand.
AAGCTCAAGAAAAGTGAATAAAGAAAGGGAGTGACTACAGACAAGAAAATTATTTAAATAATAGTGAAATGTCATAGAAGTATTTTATTATTTTCCATTATTCACCCATACAACTTCAACACAGTTCAAATAGGATAACAAGGAACTATCTAGCTAAAATAAAGAAGCAGGCAGGGCTTAGCAGTCCCAAATTCAGAACAGTGTTTATTTTGCAGCAGTGTCAGTTGAGAGTCTTTTCCACAGGAGCAAATAACATAGAAGCCAAGAAGTCAGAGTTAATTAGAACATGCCAATGATACTGTTCCCAACAGAAAACATGCAAATACTGTAAACAATCTTTTGCCAAATGCTTTCAAGCTTCCTTGGTCATAAAGGTTAGTAAATCCCTAAACTCCTGGGATATTGAGCCCTGCTGGAATGCAGTGTGCAGACTAATGCCCATTCAGCAGTGTTTGCAATAGAATCCTAGAATTTTGATTCTGAAAAGGCTGCTTACATCATCTTCCCTTCCCCCTTGCTAGTCTACTGGTTTACTACCTGTCTGTTGTGTTATGTTTCTTACACATTTAGGTAGGTCAGACATTCTCCTCTTTGAGTCTGTTGGAGCATCTGCAATTTCCTCCATTCAATTTTTCACCCCAAAATACATGAGGGAACAGAAAGGAAAGAAGTTTTCAAGTTTAATTTCTTTAGCTAGTGTCAAACTGAATTATACAATTGGCTCATTTATTAATAGACTTGTAGGTAAAAATTTCCCAGCTTAGTAACCATACCATAGAACAGTTTTCTGGTGGTTTCCATTTGCTTTTCAGCCTACGTACTGCAGTTTTGAAATGGTATTTCCTGAGGAAACTGTGCTACTGGGTTTGATACACTAAATAAACTTACAAGCTCGACAGTTATGGTCAAAGTAGTAAGCTTGCTTTGTGTGAGGATGTTGAGTTTCCACTGTTCTGGAAAGCCAGCCACATTAGCATCAGATTATTTGTACTTCAGTAACACCTAGCACCTCATGGGTCCGTAAACTATTGTGGGCAGCGCTGTACAAATGCTGCACTGAGTGCTTCCTGTAGGTTTAGCTTTACATGTTTGACAGTTTTGCCTGCTTAAGCCTCAGATCAAGTTTTTGCACAGTGAAGAAAGACAAAAGACTAAATTTACCTGAATATACTTTGGTTAGGAATGTATCCTACCCTCTTACAGCAATCTCTGGGCCAGATTCAAGAGGTGGAAGTGGTGGGATAAATTATTGACGAGATTTCAGGATACGGTACCAAACTTGCCTTGTTCTGGCAAATGGAATCACCACAATTGTCTGCAGTGTGTGGTGTCTGCCAAGTCATGTTTTTATTGTTAGATGCTACTATCATTTACAGCTAATGAAGGCAATGGAGTGTTGGAGAACAGAAACAGAGGAAATGTCAAGAGAAAGAAAAAAAAAAAGGGAAGAAAGTAGTAGGGAAAGTGAAGCAAGACATAAGGGAAATACCTAAATTTTGTCACGTGGTTCATATTGCCATCAACTATACTAGTTATTCCTTGTCTGGCATCTTACTGAAAAGAGCAAGTATCAATCCCACAGGGATCTATCGTTAATGCTTATGCCTCTCCAAAGGTGAGGTACATTGAACACTATAAATGAGGAGGAGGAAGTAGCTGAAGATGCCAGGAAGCATGTCTGGATGACTGTCAGCCTGGCCAAAATACCCTTCTCCTGGAAACAGGAATGATGTTTTGTTTAGTTTCTTTGATGACGCAAAATGAAGTGAAAGGCCTGCTAAATGTAGCATTACTGCCAAATACATCATAACTGGGGAAACTGCACCAGCTTGAATTTAACTGTCAAGGCATGAATATACCAATACCTTGTATCTTGTGCTTATCCCATCTTCCTGTGCTCATTATTATCTGTAAAACTACAGCTTGCTAAACATTTGGCTCTAAAATGTTCATGATTATTTTATTGGTGAACTGGTTGACCAAATTGAAAGTGTGAAACTTTATTTTACCTCAGTTTAGCGTGTGTGTGTGCATGTGTGTGTCTACTTCTCTAAACACAGAATTATTCAAAGCACGGGCAGCCTAATTCCATGCAGTTTAGTGGCTTACAATGTAGGTGCTCCAAATAATAACAGTATTGTGAAGCTAAAGTCAACAAAACTATTCTATTTTTTGCAACATTTGTAAAAAGAAATATAAAAGAGAAAGGTAAATTACTGCTAGGTAGTGGATTCTCCCCAGATTAGTGGTTTCACAGAAATTGTTATAATGCATCAAAATTAATCTATTCTAGAATCCTTTATGTGATTAGCAATGGTAACATCGCAGTGGTTCTGTTGCCTTTGTATCTAAAACCAAGTCTGTAACAACACGACAGACCTGACTCTGCTATAGAATAATCTCATTTAATCTAGAAGTATATAACTATAAGAGGGAAACAGTAATAGGGACAGATAAAATTGTCATTCCTGTGGAAGGATTAGGGGGTTTATTGCCATACTGTAATGGTACAAAAGGTCTCATTGTGAACTACTGGATTTCACATGGCTTTATTAGGACATTTAAAATGTTATATATATATTATTTCTGATAATGATTTGTTAGGTAGAAGATTGAGTTCATTATCTTTCTATAATACTGAGGAATGAAGCTGAATTCAAAATATGATAAAGTTGTTAAATAAAAGGCAGGAAAATAAAAGAAGTGGAGCAAGATGGGTTTTTTGATCATTAAAAAAAAAGTTCAGGTATAATGGAGCATTGTTCAGTGTCAGACTAATGACTCTCTGTGAAAGAGAGGAGAAAAAGAGAAAAATTCATCAGATATGAACAGAAATAATTAACTGCTTTTCTTTCTGTCCTGTCTTGGTCACGGAAGCTGACATTCCAATTAGCAGCTATAGTATACAAACGAACTCTCCAGGTTTTGAAAGGAGGTTTTGTTAAAGCGCTATGAATTTGAGGAAAGATGCCGTGATGATATTTCTGTAGAAACCAAGGAAGAATAGATGTTGCCCATACAAACTGATTCCATTCATCTAGCCGGATATCTTATTAAAATAGTTTGCAGTCACAAATGATCACGATAACTGAAATGGAAGGTAGGTAGGTCCTGAAAAAGGCAATGAAGGAGAGAAACTAGATATTTTGAAGGTGTTCTACAGCTATCAAATGACAAGGGGTTATTTGCTGTACAATTGGAGTTTTTTGAGTATTTATATTAATTTTCTAATATATGTAAGAGGAAGTTGCACCTACCTTCTAGCCAGCAAAGCAGACAAGCACACATGTAACTATATGCATGTGAGTGACACCATGGATGACAAAATTAATTCTGGTTTAAAGTTAAGTGTGTATGTAAATACCTCTTGAACTTTGTTGGATCAGCAGTCTTGAAAATGTCATTTCAAAGGAATATTTACTTAATCTATAGATTTTGAATGAGCCTAGTTTCTGATTTTAAAGATGAAGCATACACCCATTCATATATTTGATGCATAATTTAAAATTTTTAGTTGTGTGTTTGCATGTGTAAATGAATAATAGTTTCTACGAGGCAGAGGAGGATGGCATTTCACTATTTCATTTGGCATTGTATTCAGATCATGGACTCTTTTTTCACTTTGTCCATAAGCAATAGCAAGAAAACAGTGTACAGATATGATTTGGTGCACACTCTTGAGTATTTGCAAATAACTTGCACATACGCTTCTTCAAGATACATAATTTTGCAGCTGGACAGGAGTGAAGAGAGTCCTGTAAAGAATGAGATAATGCTTCCCATCAGTGAATGTTTGTTGTTTTGTAGTTGTACGTATATTTGTTTACTGCAGGATGCTTTTAGGGTATAACAGATTATTAGTATATATTTTCCTTAAAATAGCACTTTTGGAGCATGGTAAAAACACAATATCCCTTTGTGCTAATTTCTACTTGCCTGAGAACTCACAGCCTATGTTTTTGATAGCAAGCATGAACCAAATGAAGCAAGTAAGTATTATGGAAGTGAATTGGAAGGAGCACTTAGGAACAAAGTAAAGAAAATTTAGTAGACAAGCAGAAGCCAGAATGTTTGGTCTTAAAGATGCAGTTTTGCATACTGTTTACCATACAGGACATCCAACATACTTGCAGTTCTCTCTGTTTGATATTTGCTTTTCAAGGCTGGAGGAGAACTATGAGATTGCAGAAGGTGTTTGCATTCCTCGAAGCGCTCTCTACATGCATTATTTGGACTTCTGTGAGAAAAATGACACGCAACCTGTTAATGCTGCCAGCTTTGGGAAGGTGAGTCTAAACAGCAGTAAGATGCCTTGAGCTCTTGCCTGGTTCAGGTGAGTTCGGATTATTGAAAAGAATTAAATCATCATTTACCATTAGAGACAGAGGTCTATGAATGGAATCTCTAATGTATTCAAGTTATTGGACAAAGGCTAAGATTTTAAATATTAGAAGGTTGGAATAATTTCTAGTCATGACTCAGCTCCAGAATATACTAATTTATTTTTTTTTATGACTTCAGGGCGCAGTCTAGCTGACAGTGACATGGTATACAATACTGGCAGCTTCAAGTCAAATACGAGCCAGTGTAAATGCATCTGTGTTGTGACCTGCACTCCTTTGACAAATATATGTTTGGTTTTTTTTTTTTTAAATAGAAGGGTAAAATAACAATCATTTAATTCTAGGGCCTGTCTATGCCGTTCTTGTAAGCATGGTATGGAGATCCCTGAATTAATGATATCAGCCCACACTGGCAAATCCACATAGTGGAGTACAATACCTCCATATATGAAAGTCCAGAAAGCATCTAACAGCATTTGTGTGGCGCTGCAGATACAGGCTGCCAAGTTATCTTTGCACTGCGATTCCTTGTGCTTCTGCTTCCCAGTCTAGCTCTAGGAAGAACCACTATGGTTATCTCTAGACTCACAGTGGAGATGCACTCTTAGCACAGATGCAGCTGTGCATTGTCCAGATGTGAGCAGTAAAGCTTTTATGCTATACATCACCAGCAGACATTAATGGCTAGCTAGGACATTACATAAAGTTCTTATTTTGGATTTGGTTGTCAGTCATGTTTTTCTCTCAGTGAAAAATAGGATGATATTTTTACATTTTTAATTTCTTATTTAAAACTGAAATTTTACTACAGAATGTGTCACAGGCCTTTAAAACTTGTAGGGTGTGAAAAAAACCCAAAGTGTAGAGTTTGCCACTGTTTGAAATGCTTGCAAGCATGAATCTGAAGCCGATTGTCCTACAAGCTATTCTCTTCTAATGTTTGCAACATTTGTTCTATAGAAGTGCTGGGTATTCAAAGAAGGAAAAATGTTCCTAGGGGTAAGTGCCTGTGTAAAGAGTAGGTGAAGGAGAAGAATGTATTTAATGAGGTGTCATTTTCTATAGTGCATCTTTATGTAGGCAGTTTAAGACACAACATAGTAATGTTACAACATGGTACATTTTACTTGCTTTGCTGAAGACCTGCATAGCTCAGTTGATTCTGTGTTAGGTTTCTGTTTAAATACACTGCACAAATGTGGATGAAATTGTTCATTGTACATATTCTTGCTACCAAGTAGTTAAGTATAGTGGCAACGTGTAATTTAGGAATAGTGAGAACAAGAAACAGATTTCAGGCAGGCTAACACATTTGGAATCTGGGTAAAATTTACACTATGCTACTTTTGCTGCTGCTGCTAAAAACTTCTGTAAATTGTAAGGTGTAAATATTCTGAAATTATTTAATCAGAACATTCATTTACTATGGACTTCACTGATTTTCAGTATGTGGCAGTCTTGTTACACCGCATATTACCCCATCTTCCTTCTCTCCTGCCCCTCATACGCATACATCTGTTTATCAGAAGGAGTACCTTAACCTAGCAGGACAGGTACAGTGCCTTCCATCCAAAAATCATGGCATTCAAATGTGTTTCTCATGTGCTGTGTTCCAAGTGTTTTCTACTTGGTTGCGATAAAGTTCTGAAGCAGTGATGCATGAAATTTGTTTTCCCTCTTTGTGGAGCGGAAGCCATACAGAATCATACTAGTACTGTCTCAAATTAGTGCTTCATGTGGCCATTACTTCTGGATCTGGGAATCGAGGCTTCTGCACAGGTATGTCCAGGAACCTCAGGCAACACTGGCACAAATGTTGAAGTGAAACAAGCTTCTGCATCTGCAAGACCCGGAGCAGACCCCAGGGATTCTTTCCAACCTATTATCGCTAAGAAAATGTACTGCACAGTCATGAAGATCTGCAAGGCAGACACCCACTTCATTCAATCAATGATTTGCAGCCAGCTTCTCCTTAGGAGCAGGTACACGGATGAAGTTTTAGCCAACAGAGTTGTTATCACGTGACTTAAATACGGTATTGGCAATGTGTGTTGCATAAAGGCCTTGGAGGCGGTGCAATGAAATAGGTGCTATTTGAGGGCTTCCGCACTTAGCTGCTGAAACAGAGACCCCAGACATGCTTGTCCTCGTTGGGAATCATCAAGGGCCCTGCAGCTGTCATCTCCTCCAGAGAAAGGAGTTAGTTGTTCTGTGAAATTGTAGGCAGTTCGCCTTTCAATAGGCCACATTGAATTTATGATTCATCTTTGAACTTTCGCTCTGTGGGCAATGTTAAACATTTAGGCTTTTTCTTTAACAGACTGGTAGTTTTTAGAAAGAGACATGGAGTTCAGCACATTAAAACAATCTGCAATAAGTAATCCTAATGTATTGTTACATACTGAGTTAATCCCAATTAACAGAACAGTGTTGATTTCACTTTTAAAGATACTACTGGAGGCATGTGAAACTTGCCTGAAAGTGATCTCTCTAGATTAAGGTTTTGTAGACAACACTTCAGCCCATGTGTACTTCTTAAGCCTGATGTAAGTCAGATACATCCACAACAGAGCATGGAAGGAAGAACAGACAAGTTGTTCATGAACAGATGAACTTAATAGACCTTGTCTCCTACCATCTCCTATGTTCTCTAAATCCATAGCCTTACCTAAATCTTACATCTCCATGTTTCCCTCTAGTACTTTCAATTATTTCCAGGTCCTGGTCACCACATCAAGGTTTTGCTTCTTTCAGTTTTCTCACACATGTGCTGCACCTTCTTTTTACATTACTTTTAGATTCCCTCAAGTCTGTCTGTCTGTTTGCCTGTATCTTTTTCTCCTCCTCCCATGCCAACAGCTGGGCAAGAAGCAGCACATGGGGTGGCTGGTTCAGAGCAACAGAAGTGTTGACTGGTTGCCTCATACTATTCGTCGTCCAGTCAGGCAGTGCCAAATGGCTCAGCTAAAGGCTAAGCTTTACTCTGAGTCTTGTCCCCAGCATTAACAACAATGTGCTCTCCCCACTATGCAGCCAATGTCTTCTGTTAAACTTCTAGGACACGGACTGGACCTCAGGCATTTGGTAATACTGGATTAGCAAAACAAAAATTGATTTCAGGGGGTGGAGAGATCAACAGAGAAATAGTAATATCTCATAGACTGTTTCCTGAGGAAACCAGGCCAATAGCAACAAAAGTAACAAGAAGGGGAAAGAACAGAATTACTATATAAATAAACACCTTTAAAAAAAGCAACCTATACTCCTAAACCAGTTAAAGTACATCTAGAATAAGGAAGACTCTAATATGGTTGTTAATGTGATATATTCTTACATGACAAAGGGACCTGTAGCTTTAATATGTTAGCCAAGATTTTAGTGCTTTCTCACACAATATGTGAAAACTACAGGCAGTTCTGTCTATACTAGCATTTGCCAATCTGCTAATAGGTACTACCTAGCCTGTCATTACAAAGCTTTTTTTTGCCTGCAAAAGACAGGACCAAGCACTCTTTTACCCAGGTACTTTAACTAAACAGGGACCAGGAAGGGTCCTGTATTTGCTGGTTACAGCCCAGCATCAGCAAGTAGAGATTCCAGTGTTAAACTTTGGCTCTTACTGTAGGCAACAAAACATATTATATTCAACGGCATCATGATTTCACCCAAAAGTGAAGCAGAATAAGTGAAACTGTTCCATGCAACTAGTGAGAAGACAGGCAAATACAGTGAGGAAGGGCAGGCAAGTCATTGAGTTATTAACAATAAAATGTTGCGTTTGAGAAAAAGCTTTCTCACAGTGAACATGTTTAGACTGTGAATTAGTCTTCAGGCAGAAGGAGTGAAAGCCCTGTTGCTGAGGTCACTTAAAAAGATGGCAACCTTGTGCCCCTCAGCCCTGTGCTGCAAATGCCTCGAGCTCTGCTCTGGGACCCTGTGGACCTGGAGAGCCATTGAAGGTGTTTCCAACTGGAATTTCTGCTGCTGCCTGCAGCGGGGAGGGCTGAGGAGGTGTAGAATTTTTTCTGAGCACAAAATGCTGGTGATAATTAACAGAACTACGAATTATGGTAGTTGAAGGCTCTGACTCATTATTCTCACAGAGTTTAGTTGCAAACACTAAATCATTCTCAATTGGGGCCCTCACTGAACCAAATCGGTTACTTAAAAAGCAGGAATGTTTTGAGCATTTCCAAGCCCGTTAGTAGCTGTTGCATGTGGGTGGGTTCTATAAGGCTCATTGGTTCTCTCCTAGTTGTAGCATGTCACCCAGCTGTTCAGCTGGGTTGACAGGTCTTTGAGCTTCTCTTTCACTTTTATTTCCTCATCCAACACTCCTTTTTGTTGTTTCTTTCTTTCTTTTGAGACCCTTTATTTCTTTTGAGAACCTTACTTTCTTAAGGCTCTTGAAGATGTTAGCTTCCTCCTCCTCACCGGTTTTCCCTATCCTCCATGTCCTCAGTTCACTGCTTTAAATTTATGGTGCAGTAATAAGTCACCTCCTGGACCCTGCCATATCTCTCATACAGAACACTTAGTTTCTCGTGGTGCAACCTCTTTTGCATCCTCCTGAAGTGTTCTTCCCACAACTCCCATATGCCCCCTGGAGGTTAAATACCTTTCTCTTTTGGTGTTTTTTTGTTTTTTTTTTTTTTTTCCTTTTGCTGCTTTCCTGCCATGTCTTTTTACAAGCAATAGTAAATTCATATTTGAAAAGGAAAACAAAGGATACTGATGCTGCAGGGTGGCTCTCCCCCCCCCCCGAGGTCCCTTTACAACACTCTGGCAGCATAAAGAGGTTTAACATGGATGCATACTCACACGAATTTTAGAGCCTCTTTATTGCTCCCTGGGTGGCTTTGCTGTTAGTGAAAATTAGATTCCAATACATTTATTTCAGTAAATAAAGAAGGGTAAAGTCCACAATAGATTTGTAATTTTAGTTAAGAAAGAGTTCTTTTACATTTTTGACCAATATTTCCACCCCATTTCTAAAAAATGGGCTCAGGCACAGTAATACCAGCAGAAAAGTGGTTGGTTTGGTTTTTTTTTTCCCAATAGTTTGCTTTGCTCTAGGGAGGTACAAGCTGTACCAGACAGAGTCCTCTTTTATCACTATGTACTGTCTCTGCCCAGAAGTTTTGCCAGCAGGACTGTTCCTCCAAGCATGATTAGCATAAAGAGGATTTACAGTTTTGTGCTATCATACTATATATATTTGACATTTAAAATGGACAGACAAGTACCTTGTTGAAACCTCTTTGATAATGTCATTGTGATGTGATTGCATTCTGTTTTGTCTTTTGTTGAAACGCACACATCTGGCTGGAATTGCCTGCTGTGCATAAGGTGATACTTCTCCTGAAGTGGGATTTTTTTTTTCATTGATTGGTTTGGTTTGTTTTTACTTTCCTGTAATCTCCGTTTGCTCCTAAATAGCCTCAATAGTAAGTGGTACAGCAAAGCCAAATTTACTCTTAGTCCTCTCTTCTGATAGATTAAAACAGCACTTGCTTTATTATGAACAATTACTACATATGGAGCAGATTTTTATTAGACTTTTTTTCTAGTCAATATAGAAAAGAAAAATAGAACTAGGGAAAGACCAATCTAAAGCTGAGGATGTGGTTTCTGTTATCACATTGAAGGACCATATCAGTCTGCAGTGCTATCTGAACAGTCCCTGCTTTTCCTTCATCCCTTTTTAACAGCTAAGGTTTCTGACCGAAGGACAGTTAACACCAGTATGACTTTTCTTCCTAATGCAGAATCTTCTAGGTCAAGTTCCTCTGAGGAGATCATAACACCACAAGTACCATAGAAGTAAGCGGTCATATAGGTGTGGGAAATGGAGATCCTAAAGTGTAGTTGGAAAGGTCATTGCACCCTTGGCCCTGCTTCACAGATCCTTTATATTATAGTCAGCAACCTGCAATTGCCTTTTTCTCCTTGAGCTTGGGGAGTAAGAAACCAGCAAGGACACCTCTGTTTCTTTGGAGTGCCTTTCCCAAAGATTTTCCCTTTAGCAAAGAGATTTTTACTGGCTTTGCTACTTCAAGCATCTGGCTTCTAGTTAGGTCCACTGCGTGAAGTAGAGCGGCCTCTGGGCTGCTTTACCTCATGCCTTGTCAACACGTCCCAGAGGCTGTTCTTACAGCACAGGGTCTGCCAGAGTGCAGGGATGCTGGCGCTCAGCCTTTTCCCACAGATATGCTGGGTGATGGCAGTATGCATGCTGGCATTAGTACAGAGCAGGGGGAGTTGTGCAGGGTTTTAGATCTGCTTGGCTTCAGCAAGTCAGCACTGAAAGTGGCTGCAGCTCAGCTAAGCATCTGAGTCAGAGCATTTAGTGTTTGCAGCTTTGTTGGGATGCAGTAATCTGTTTGATCATGCCTTAGGCTGAATTCCATCTGGCCAGTGGAGCTGCTAAAGGGGGATATTATTGCACATAGATGAATTTGAGGAGAGGTCTCACAAGCTTCACTAAAGGGTCCAGGTCAGTTGGAGTTCCTCATGGTGTATAATCTCCACAGCAGACAGAATTGGGCATAGGCATTAAAGAAAGTGCTAGCAGGCTTCTCTAACTTGCTTTGCAGTATCAGTCGAGATGTATCAGTGCTAGAAACGAGATCTTATCTTACAGCTAGACCATGCCCTGTTCCACAAAATTACGAAAGTGAGTGGAGGGAAATGGGAAAGTGATTGAATCTAAACAGACAACAGATCTGGGGCCAAGAGTGCTGGACCTGTACACTACAGTCTTCTCTCCTGGGCCATGCAAGTAAGCAAGCAAGTAGAGAGGATATAGACCCAGTCATACCTCCTCTTTTCTTTGCACAGTTTGGTGGATTTGGGGGACAGGAATGATATTTTGTAATGGAATAATTTGATTATGCTCTTTCCTATCAGTGGATGTTTTGGGGCAAAGCTTTCCTGACCTTTTCCTCAAGGTAATGTGTTGTTAAGCCAGCCCCAATCCATGTTTGAGCCAAAAGGTACCTGTTGTTAGCACAAGTGCTAATAACAACAGATTGTCTCAGGGCAGGATTTTCAAAAGCACTGAAGCAGGTGGGGAAACCCCAGAATGATCTAGTGGGATCAGTACCAGGCCAAAGATGAATAAGCCTAAAAATCCTACATTGCTCATATAAGATTGAGGATATCAGTGTTGTTTGTGTTTCATAATGGTGGGAATAAGGAAAGCATAGTTGTGTGGGAGTATAGTTATATTTGGCATCACTGGTTTCTTTCCTGCTGCCGTGGCAAAGACGTTTAAGACTGAAGCACTACAATAGAATTTGGTAAATTAACACACATCTTCTCTACCTGACTTCATAAAAGCAAAGCATGCCCTCTAGATATGGCACTTGAAACTTGAGTTGAGATAAACAGAGCCAGGCCCTGTTATGAAGAATTGTTATCAGAGGAAAGAGAATTTATTCCACTGTAGTTAGAATCTCTCTAGAACCTTGCAGAGCTCCAGAGCCTGGAGCCTGAAGTCCGTTTCTCATTCTGGCAGAATACAAATGCTGGACTGCAAGTTATTTTGACTTCATTATTCTGGGAAGTTCTAGAAGCACAGCTAGAATTATTTCAAATAGAAAGGAACAAGAGTCATGAAGAATAATATCCCTCTAGATGAGATGCACTAACAAAATGAACATGCCTTTTGAAAAGTAGCAATTTAAATTATTCCAGGGAAAAGACTTCTAAAAGTCATCCTCTGCTTGTTGCCCCTAGAGCAAAATTTAATGTTTTGACACAGGGAGGAAAAAATTACTTCAGAAGTTTCCAGATATCTCTGGTTTCTTCCATCCTTATTTCTTAGCATGAAGGTAGACACAGAAGACGCTGCATAAGATGGTTTGGGTTGTGGGGTTTTTTTTCCTGATTTGTTTTGGCATCTCATATCAGAGAAGAATTTAGATGGAATAATTGGGAAACATAAAGTTCACAATTTGGTAGTGAATGCAACAAGGCATGATGGGTCACAGTGCAGGGAAGAAGGCAGAATAGACAATACAGTCCTCATTTTAAAGCTGGGGCTGGCTCTACTTGTGTTGGAATGTCACAGTGTTGGAGATGTGAGGAGAGATGCAGTGGCAGAAATTACAGCCGGCAGTAATCAGGATGAAGGAATGCACCTTTGCAGCCGTGTGGGTAACAGAACAACTTCTGCAGTTAGCCACGTCTAACGTTAATATGTTGTGCAGACTACAATACAGCCCTTTACAGAGGAAGCGCATTTGTCTAGTTGTTGCTCATAAAGCTGTCTCTGTTTTGCGTGAATGCTTAAGTAGCTTATTTAATTTTTATGCGATTGTATTAAGAATACAAGTAATTAGATATTGAATTCAAGTTTATTCAGACACCTCTACTCGGTTTAAAGAGTCTAAATGGGATAAAAATCCTGTTAGCTCCAAGATCTGTGCAATATATGTTGAATGTTGTACTACCAGCGTTGTAATCTCTGTGTGGCAGAACAATATGAGAAGACTTTTCTTTCCTGGATTCACTTTGGCTGCCCCATACATTTGGAATAAAAAGGTTATTGCCTGCCAGAAAGAAAAAGGTCCCCTTATGTTCTGCCTGCACAGTTATTCCTAAAACCATGTATCAGGTTTGTCTGCAAAAGGGTTAAACAAATGCTGACCTGGATATACTAGACCTCTGAAAAGATGTAAACTATATATATGTTGTTGTATAATGTAATTACTTCTATCTGGCTCTTATGTATACAGTAGGTAACCACCAAAAGAACTATGGAGTTACAAAAATATAAGGCAGTTGTTGATATTATTTTTTTTTTAAACCAAAAAAGGCATACAAGATCATCTATAGGCAGAAGGCAAGATCAGGTCTTGAGCAGGGCACAGAGGAAAGAGATGGAGAACACAACTGAAGTTTAATAAGAAATTGAAGGAGCATTGGTTTCTGATACTAATACAGTACAGAAAAGTTATCTGCATGTGAAACTGCTGGTCTACATCTATCTTAAAACCAAAAAGCCAAGTAGCATAAAATAATGCCTAACAGTCAAAACTGCTCCATAATTTCGGTGGAATTTTACTTGGAAAATGTAAAACCTGTACCCTTGTACTTTGCAGATCTCATAGGCCAGCATCCATACTTTGGAGAAGTATGAGATGAAATTTCAGTTCCATTGAAGGACAATGGTAAAAGGCCTGTTTGCTCCAAAATTCCCTTGGATACCACCCATGAGATCTTTTTTACCACTGCTTCTGTTGAGAAGCCAGTGCTGCTGTGAGAACAGGGACTGGGCTCCATTCAGAAAGCAGCTCAAACTGCATGGTCTGATCTTGATTTGTTTGCTTGCACAACCCCACCGCAGTGATGAAAGGAAAATGATCCAACTTAGTTTTCAGATCTGAACCTGACTTTTCATGTCTGACAACTAGGAACCCCCTTCCCTCCCCACCCAGCTGTAAAATTATCTCATTTTCTCTGTAGGTCTTTAAAAGTTAATAAACATGAAACACAACAATGATGTATTTTATAGGGTGACTTTTCAGGCTGAAAGTATGATTTTAAAAAATCAACATTTTGGACCCTCTGCTTTTTCCATTGTTTTATTTTGTCCTGCCTGATCTGGCTTCCTCTTTCCTTTCAGGGAAATCTCACTGCCTTTGGCAATAATCATTGCATAGGGATTCGCGTAAACATAGCTGAATATAAACATTTATATGAACGGCTAGTTCATTTAGTACTTAACTTCTTCTATTGCAAACACAAAGACTCATGCTCATGTGTACAAGCACCCAAACATGAGTATGCCATATTATACATATTTTACACATACAGCATTAGATCAAAAAATCCTGACTTTTTTCAAAGTTTTTCTAGATTATTCTTTTTTCTTTTTTTTTTTGTATGCTGTTGGTAAAGAATATTTTAAGTGATGCATACTTTTCAGCTGTGTTCTGAAAGGTGTATCTCATTGTTTAAAATGTGCTGGATTTAAAAAAGAAAGACAGAAAAAAAAGGGATCTTCTGATCAACCACTCCATTTTTCTTCTCTTTTCCTGATCACCTCTGCCCTGGTATGTAGAAATTGGCTGATTTATTTAAATCCCAGGAACTCCCACAGCATATGGTTCATAAAGTGGCATTTACAGTGTGCATTGTAACACTTCATCACTACTAGAAAGACTTTGAAAGTAATATGGGTTCATGTCATTCCAAAAGAAAAAAAATAGGGTAAAATTATCCCTACTATTAAGATTTACTTTTGAGTCTACTGCTGTAAAATCAACTTTTGGAGAGGAATGGTATTTTCTGAGTGATAACTGCCACACGCACATTAAAAAAAAAAAAAAAAAAAAAATCCCCTAACTTCCAAAAACTATCCCCAGAAAGTAGTTCTTCAACACTGCCTTTTTTCCCACAGCCTTGTGGAGCCCCCAACCCTGTCTGCAGAAAATGAAAGAGAGAGGGGTGGGATTAATGTGTAATTAAAGGGAATTTGGAAGGCTGAGATGTTGCGGAATGTTAGATCAGTAGCTGGAACAGCATGTGGTGTTCTTTAGGCAGGCTTCATTGAATCCATACAAAAAAAGAAAGAAGGGCTGCTTGCCTGTCTGCTCATTTATCAAACAGCTAGGCTGAACTTTCACAGCTCCACAAAAGTGTTTTACTGTTTGCTGAAGTTTTGCTCCAGAAATTAAAGCTGAACAACCTAGCGACTCTGAGTCTATGCTGCGTTTTTGACATCAGCCACGTTGTGCAAAGCTCTTGGAAACCAACGCAGGTCGATTTTTACATGATACAAAGGGAAGCTGATCGTACATTTGCTCAAGAAAATATTGCTGAAGAAATGGTCAAATATGTGACAATGCAATGTCTTTATTTATATAGCACCTTTTGATCTAAATATGTGTTCCAGAGCTTTCAGTTATCAATCAGGATTAAATATTTATCACAATGGCAAAATAGCTCAGGAAGAAAAAATAAATCTATATTATTTAATCAATTTTAATTGATGTGTTCTTCTGATTGAGCAGTTATATTCCATCTTGTATCCCTGTTTTCCTTTAATATTAGTTGATCTTCCCCCAAAAGAAGAAACATTTTGCAGTTTATATAATGTAAACACAATTAAAATAGATTATAAATTAAAAAAGGAAGAAAATCCCTTTTGCAAGTGAATCTTCAAGGCTTACTGTGGTCTTTCTTGCATGGCTGTTCTGCCAGAAGAATTTTCCTCCTACTGCAGGCCACACTGAGAATCAGGTTCAGTCCTGTGAGGTGCTGAGTGCTGCCTTCCCAGCAACCGCAGCAGAGCTTTTTCACCATGACTAGCCTGGTTGACAGAGGCTCTGATTAGTGAAGACACAATCTACACTAATTAATCCATTTCCTTAAATGCATCTGGTGCTAAAGAAGTTTTGTTTTACAGTCGCAATGTTCTTTTAATCTGTGCTGATAGAGTCCCGATTCTTGCTGATACCCTGCTGTTCCTGAGATGCACTTGTTTTCCATAGAGGCTAAATTGATTATGAGCTATTTGTACAAATGCAACAGTGAGTCTTCCCTCATAGAAGTGGTGCCCCTGTCAAATACTAAAATCTTTTCAGGGTATCATCTTTTAGAAAAAGGAGTTTTTAACAGCACGATTGTGAAGGTCTTTAAAGAACTGTGGCCCTCCAAAACTCTCCAAAGGAGAGTTTCCTCTATTTGCAGCTAACCCAAGTTTGTTGATCCTGCAAACTGACATAAAGGAATAGTAGGCCAATTCTAAGTACAATCCTCCTTAGTTTAGGGGCAGAACTGATCTTAGATTTTAAGAAGTGTATTCTACTCTAGTAACTTCAGAGAGCTTTTATTTAAATTAATGGTATTTATGGAATTATACGGAATTTTAAAATCTATTTCTTCTCTTTCACTAATAGAAAATATCAAAAGCTTTTTTTATCTTTCCTGCCATGTATTTTGCTGACATTGCAGTGCAGGTTTTTTTGCTTTTCTGTCTTAACAGTCTATATTAAACTAGGTATTAGTAAATGTGCTTTTCAGTCTTCTCTAATATCAGTTCTATTTGTTTGCAGATAATAAGGCAACAATTTCCACAACTAACGACAAGAAGACTTGGAACCAGAGGCCAATCAAAGTAAGCAGTGTATGGTATTATAATCATCTCACACAGGGCCCCATCTGGCTCTGGCTTTACTGAGTAGAATAGTATAAGATCAGAAAATAACTTGTCCACCTGGGACTTAAAACCCAACTTTGATGGAGGTTGCATTTTAGTCTTTCCATTGTCTTATTGATTCAGCGCTGATAGTTGTGCAAAGGTAGTTTAACGCAGGCTTTACTGATTTCATCAGCAATATTTTCCATATTGTTCCTATGATGTTCCTTATCTCAAGTCATTTTATACAAAGTAAAGGGCATTCACACCCAGCAGTAATTGAGCTACTGTTGAAGGCTGGGAAATGACAGCTGGTTAACATCATGTTTCAATTCAGAGGACAAGTGGCAGAATGTCATCTGGAATTTAGGTAGGAACATACATTGGCCTAAACTGCAATTGTCCACAAACCTAGAATGAACCACCATTTTTCCTGTCTAATGAAATCCAACATATCTTTGAGTGATCAAGCAATTAGTTTATTGCCTTACCCAAAAGATGGAACCTCCTGAAAACAGTTCATCCTAATTTCAGAATGAGAAATTAATTCAGAAAGAATAATGCACTTCCTGGAGTATTTGACTCTTTCCAATTTTTGACAGGATGTGATTCTACCAATTTTTAAAGAGGATACGGTGATGTTTTTATACTTTTTTCTGCTTGTGGACTCCATGAAATTTTTCCAGTGGAGCTTTGGATGTTTTTATGGCAAACATAAGCCCCCTAAAAATATATATATATATGTATGCGTGTGTGTGTATACATATATCCGCCTGTCATGATTAACTTCCACAGAATCCTACAGGGTAGTCTCTGTAGATCACAAGTGGAAACCTATGGAGGGGGAAAGGAAAACATGGGACAGTATGTTTCCAAAGTTTTGCTGGTAAAGCTTCTCTTTCAAGCAAAGCCTACAAACACAACATTGCTAAATGCTAAGAAAGAAATATGCTATAAGAATTTATTTACTACAGCTAGAATGACCCACTCTTTAAAGGAAAAAAGAAATTAAGATGCTGAAAGAAATGCCATTAAAATTAACTTTACTGTGCTCTTCTAACAAGCAGTCCATGCCAAGCAGTATCTCTTTGATGGGACCAAATGTCCTTTCCCCCATCTTGAGATTCTTCTAATTTGTATAACTAAGCTTTCTTTTTCTAGAACAGTCATACTTAAGCAGCTAACTGAAAATTTGAAATATCTTCCCAAATACAAATTCAGAGCCACCATAACATCAGTCATAACAGCTACTAGAAATCTCTCAGGAGCAAATTCTGGGCTAGTCCAACAGCATATTAAGAAAGCATGATAGGTCTAGACTCAGAGAATCAGAATTTAGCACTGAATATAAGTTCTTTGGAAGTTCATAAAGACAGAGTGAAAGCGTGCACAAGTTGCTTTATGGGAGCATTCACATGAGAGTACCCACTGTCAGCCATCAAATCACTCTGACATTGGCTACAGCTTTGTTTTTTGTCTTCCCATTTAATGAAAGGAATGAGCGCTGCTGTATTTCCAAACTGGAGCTCCTCTCGCAGCTCCAGGAGTCTCTCAGGAGGGGTAAGATGCTCTTGATCTGCTGACTGAAGGTGTCTTGCATCTCCAAAAGCTATGTCTCTTTACTCTCAATGAGGCTAAAAATGAATGAGAATATTTCTTGCATATTTTCTCCCTAACCTGCCTGCCTATCAGAGGGGCTTTCAGGACACATACTCCTCTTGTGCCACCTTTGCAATGGTTCTGCTCCCTATCTAGCAAATAAGAAGGAGTTTCTGTAAAGCATGATGTCTGTGCTCTGCAAAATCCTTGGCCCTCGAGAGTCCCTGGTCACCCCTGTGAGGGACAGCGTAGTCACTCAAATTTCACAGCCTCAGTAGGTATGAAATTGAGTTCTTCTGCTCCAAAAGAGGACGCCTGCATCTTTGTCAGTGGTTAACACTCCAAGGATTATAGCATACAGAGGAGTCATTCTCATTTGATCCAACAGAGAGGTATAAACACACACTCACTACATGCACACTGTACTTCTTTAAATAAACACACTCCTTGCTAGACCCAGCACAGCTGTAACTGAGCTCTGACTGCATTCCAATTAAGTGTTACGTAAAGAAATTACTTTAGGCATTAACACTTCAGTCCCTTTATCACCAAATGTGCTGACTGATTGCTGCCAGTATGATTTTCATTCCACTTCCCTGCTACTGCCAAAGGAAATTCAGCCACAGAAGTGGTTAAGATTATCTGACTTCGCACTGTTCTGCCTTCAGTCTTTTTATAGCACGGCTGCCTTGTAACGTTACAGAGTTCAGAGCTACAATGGTGCTATACTCTTCGTCATCAGTTGTGAGGCTTTCTTTTTTGCAGCTGGGTTTATTGCTGTAAGTATGCAGCTGTTCTCTATCGCACTGAGCTTAAAAACAGTTCCACCACAGGTGAGCCATGAGAAGGCAGCTAAACATAAAAGCCAATTTCTTTCCGTACTGTAGCTTGAAACTCTTCAGTTATGTACGCAAGATGTTAGTTAAACTGATGGAGACTATATGGTGTGAAGGTAATTTTACTTGTTTCTTTAAAAGAGTACTGCAGATACCATGCAGATCCATGGGAGGAAAAAGCATTCCACTATTTACCACAAAAATAATTGTGTAGTCTGCATGTTATTCTTTTACAGATCAAACTATCAACCCCTGTTGATTGAATTAAGTTGTTTTTTTCCTGATAGAAATACAGAAAAGAGCTTGGAAAAGAATCTTTGTAAACTGCACCAGTGAGTTTTTGCCATTTGGAATGGTGATATTACTGAAAGAGGAAGCTATCTGGAAAAATTTCAGAGTTACTTTCATTGTTGCTCTCTATATGATTTTGAAGCTACCTGGAAAACTCTTTTATGTAGTTTACTGCCAAGTGAAATATGCCAGAAATTAAATAATACACAGTGAAATTCTACTCCTTTTCCCAGGCTTTCATTTATTTTTTTTCTTGAATTGATTTAAGAGGAAGCTTAAAAGAGACTGACCCATCTTTAAGTTATACAAACCTCTCAGTCCATCTGGAACTTCTGCAGTTCTGCCTGCTGTGAGCTTTGCCCCCCACCGCCCCCTCCTTTCCTCAGCAATTTTTGGTGCTAGCTCCCTGCAGCATTTCCCTTTGGTTTCCCCAACCCCAGACTTACCCCACAGGATGTATGTGAGCTTTATGGCTCTTATTGCAATGTATGCATGCCAGCTGCTAGAGACCAAACTGGGGACTTCAACTGCAAGCTGGAGTTGTTACCATTCAAGCTAAAAAGCCAAACTTCTGCAGCTGGTGTTATAACTCCAGTGTTAGCGCAAACCTGCCATTATCTATCTGTAACAGGTTAGGACCAATCTGGAACCTGGTTTTTGGTGTGGAATACACACTTTGGCCTGAGCCCTAAAGGGCAGATTTGGAGCTGATAGTGTGGCTTTCTAAGGTACTGAATCCAGGAAATCCCATTCATATCATGTCAGGTTAATGTTTTAATAAATCTCCCCTGGCTTATTCAATATTGAGTTCAAGATAGCTTTCATTTTTAATATAGAACATGGAACATCCTTAGTGAGCATGGCAAGGGAGCCATGTACTAGAAGGTTGCTACAAATCCTCAGGCCTCCTCTCAGTCCGTCTGTGCTGGTTCCAGCTCTTTGTCACCACTTTCTCTTGGAGATTATGACACGGACTGATCTGTAGGTGAATGTGAGTGAAAAAAGGAAAAAGATCACCTGATTTGGTTTAAACTACCATAATTTAGATGCTATTATTTCACTAATTTAATTCATGACCTTTGTAAAACTAGCTGATTTTGCCTAAAGCAAACCAGGGTCCCTTCAAGGGAAAGGATCTGTTGGCAGCACTCTGAAATCAGTAACTGCCTGGGGAGTACACCAAACATCTGGAGATGGTAACTTCCACCATAGTGGGATCCAGAAGACAGTCAGTGTCTCATAGTCTGGTAGGTTTTGGATAGGCTGTAAGGAGAGAACTGGAAAATCATTGACAATTCCCTCTAGGAAAGTAGGGTGAATCAGAAGTATATGAGCAATAGAATTTTGTGATGCCTTTTGTAAATGTTAAAAATTTAGCTCATGAGTTGGTGGTGCCTACAGCTGAGAAACTGAAATAAAAGTTAGCAAACTTTTTTCCCCTCTCTCTTCATTGAAGTATTTTCCATTTTTGAAACATTTCTGATCAACTCATTTGCAATAAAGACTCATGCTTTTCAGGGATCAAACCAGCCCTCGACAGTCTGAGAATCAGGGAGCTGAAATACAACAGAAGGGCCAGTCCGGAGGGTCTGTACCTCTGCTTACTGCTAAACTAAAGGAGCAGCTGCACAGCAGAGCTCTGCCAACAAGTAGCTTTAGGATGCTTTTTTTTTTTTGTAAGAAGGAAAAAATGGAAGTCTATTATTTTCCTGTCCTGCAACAGAGTCAGCTTTATTAACTCTGAAGAGAGCTACTTTTACCAGAAGGAATGAAAATTGGAAGCCCAATATATTGCTGCAATGTTCTGCTGCTGAATCAATGCTTCTTAATAATACATAAACTATTGCACAGTCTGTTTTGCTGTAGAAATCATTAGCATTATCAGGTTCTCTTATCCCATATCTTTTTTTTTTTTTTAATTTTAAAACAATCATCTGCTTTAGAAAATATACATCTCTTTCTATGTATCAGGTACCATTATTATGGAATTGCAGTAAAGGAAAACTCCCAGTATTATGATGTGATGTATTCTAAAAAAGGAGCAGCCTGGGTCAACGAAACAGGAAAAAAAGAAGTAACCAAACAGACAGTGGCGTATTCACCACGATCCAAACTGGGAACATTACTGCCAGAGTTTCCAAATGTCAAAGATCTAAATCTGCCAGCCAGTTTGCCAGAGGAGAAGGTAACACTTTGGAAATCTTTTCTCGGCTTGTCTTGGTTTTTTTTCCCTGCTCTGGATGAAAGCTTTATCTAAAATATAAAGACTTTAACTTAAAGTAAGTTTAATAATGTTTTGACCTTATTTATGGGGGACTAAATTACTTCATATAATAAGAAGAAATATCTCCTTTAAAATAAGCAGCTAACACTATCAGCTCTACAATACTTCTAAGGCCCATGCACATTTTTTGTTTTAAAGTTACATTACATACAGCAGGTGAGGTTTGAGGGTAACTGTTTTTAAATATGTTATAGTTCCTTAATCTGTGAACATATTTGATGGCAAACTGAAAAACAGTTCGGAAGCTTTCTTGAGCAGAGAGGGACTTGGCGCATTCTTATCCTTCTAGACTAGAAATTAAGAGAATCCTCTCTGCACATATGACAAAAGTGCTCTGGCTGCTCTTGGCTGAGCTTACTAGTTTTCTGATGCTGTTCACATGTGTAGTATCAATGTAAAGTGGACAAAAGAATAGGGTTTTATAGTTCTTTATGTCCTAATTAGGGCCACATTCTCGTCTTTGATCTCACTGAGGCTTTTTGCTCCTCTTATATTTGAAGAATCCCCATTGACATAGAGAAATCCATGAATTCAAAGGGAGAATTTACTTTTAAGAAGAAAACTCATCTTAAAGTTAATCTAACTAATCTAACCAAACTCTAACCAATTTCATTATTTTTGCAATTGTGCATAGGTAAGATAAGAAAAAAATTACTTTTTGTGCTCTGTATTCAGATAGTTTTAAAAGCAAATTTCTTAAAGTAGAATGATCTTTTGTGTGTCTCCCGCTCATTCTTTTTCAGGTTTCTACCTTTATTATGATGTATAGAACTCACTGTCAGAGGATACTAGACACTGTAATAAGAGCAAACTTTGATGAGGTATGGTTGGAAACTATAGTTGTAGTTTAATGATACAGAAGGTATTAATGGATCTGAGAGCTTATTTTGAATATGCTATTACAAACTTAGGGTTTGTGGTGGCTGATCCTTTTCATGAACAATAGCTATACATGACTAGATAATATGTAGCTGATAGTATTAAATCTCACTTATGACACCATGCAAGTTAGAGGAATGAAAGCAATGGGAATGTTTTTGTCTCTTCATTCTCCAGCAAGATTAAGGTAGCAATACCCCATTACAAGATGCTGGACAATCTGGTTCTTACAACTCAAGGAGTGTGTCCACCATCACTTTCCTAAGCTTTGAGTTGGGACTGAGCTCTGTTTGCAGGAATTTCTATGATGTTCAGCACAAATCCAGGGCAGGTGCCACAGCCATAATGGTGGGCTCTGCTGCTTTATTAACAATGGCACAGGGCAGTGGGGGGTCTACAGCCTCCCAAACATCCCAGAAAACTGTAGCTGAAGTCCCCACTTGCTCAGTTGTACTACAGTGCAGCTAGGAACACACACACTGCTCAGCAGTTGATACACACCTTATCCATCTCTAACAGATCGTACCTGCTGCATATCTGACTGAATCTGAGGGTTTTCTGGCAGTGCGTACGGACAGCTCTATAATTAGAGGTGAAAAATAAAACATTACTGGAATGCAAGCAGGTTTATAGTACCTGTGAAGAAGGTCTTTAGTCCAGGAAAACAAATCTGACTGTAGAGATGCCAAGGCCCTAATTCAAATATGACATCCAGGTCCTGGAAATAGTCAAAGGAAATGGGTCTTTTGACTCTGCCTTCTGAACAATGGCAAGAAATTCTCTGCTTTTCTTTCTCTCACTGTTTAATTCTCAGACTCTTCTGGTTTAAAGCTGAGGCTGTTTTAAGTCATTGTACCCAGTCTAGATGTTTCTATGTGAGAGAAATATGTCACACATATTCAGGAAGTTTTGCTGGATGAGTTTCAGAACACTTTCTTAAAAGCAGGATATTATGGGTTTTTTAGGGAATCTGTTTGCCAGGATCAGTGGTGGGGAAGGGGCTGAGCAGCAACAATATATAAATGGCAAATATTCTTTATTGCACATGGTATGGTTACTTATTTCAGTAGAGATTATGTGCAAAAGCTTGTCACTTAAGAATGCTGGTGTTCTGCCCCCTGTAGAACTGATCATATCATTCACTGAATAACAACTTTATTTCTTAAATGAAAATTTTCAGAGGTATATTTTGTTATGTCTGAAATCTCCTCCCCGTTTTCATTTTTTGTCTTGCTGCATTGTTTTTCCTCTTTCCTTCATAGTGGAGGAAAGAAGAAATCCAAAAGTGTAGTGTTTCTTTCCAAAATGAAGACAGAAAATGGTATATTGACCCCTGTAAGCCATGTGCTATCCTCTTCTCCCTCCCTACACCAAGCCCTAGATTGCATTCCTTTGTATAGAGAGAGCAAAGAGAGAGAAAAAGGCTTGACATGTGGAAGCCAAAGAGTTACAGTCACCAGACATTGATAGAAGGTAAAAATACGGTGATTCCCATGGGTCTGTCTGCTATAGTAACAGAAAGACACCCTGTCACCAACTCAGACTGTCTCCTCACCCTTTGGTTGATTATCTCATTGTGCGCTGCATTACAGTATAAGCCTATCTAGTTAAGGAATATGCCTTCCCTGTGTTGTACACCGTCAGTCCAGCTCTGGGGCTGAAACAAATGCTATATGAGCAGGGTCATTTAAGGAAAATGGTATTTGTGGCCTTTTTATTCTTTTCAATTAAACATTCCTGCTTCTTCTTGTGATTACAGGTTCAAAGTTTTCTTCTGCACTTTTGGCAAGGGATGCCTCCTCATATGCTGCCTGTATTGGGTTCTTCAACTGTAGTGAATATAGTGGGAGTTTGTGATTCAATTCTGTATAAAGCAATTTCTGGAGTTTTGATGCCAACGGTACTACAAGCATTACCTGACAGGTCAGTATAGTCAGCAGCACTGACCAGTTTTAGCTCAGCTGTCTTTGTTACACATCTTTTCTTCAAGAATGGCACCAGTTCTCAGAAAACTGTTTGCTGCTACCTGTTTCCTGAGTTTAAATCACAGTGTCAATTCAAAGAAGTTGAAGAGCTGACATGTTCCTGAAAAAGTCTGCAGATTTTAACAAGACTTGTATTGTGAAAAATTTGTTATTTTTTGTGCGATAAAAGATACCACCTTCTTCTTGGTTTATTGAGATGAAGCTGAGTGTTGTGTCCCAGCTTTCAGGTAATGTCAGAAATCTGCAGGCTGTAGAGTGCCATACTGTCTTCTGAAAATTTCAGACACTTTTCTGCTAGTCTGGGATAACAGCATAACATTATTCCAAATTACAATGACAAGAGCTGGCCTGGCTGCTCTGTTTGTAAATACTCACCTGCATATTCAGACACGGCAACCTAAGCATTTGTCTCTGTTTACACTCTTGGAACCCAGTTCTTATTCTCCTTGCCAGGAGTATAAAACATGAAGATCATACTTGTGAAGTCTTGGACATGCTGGTTTAATTTAAAAACTGTCCTATGAAGAACAGATGCATGCTTATTTTAGGATGACTTTATTAATGTTAACAAGTATTTACCTCCTTTGTTTCAAAGCTAAATTCACTTTTCCATTCCATGTGGTAGATTTCAGCTGTTCTCTTCCTACCTGGAGCTCATCTGAGTCCAAGAAGTCGTGTTTATATAGGTAAAGCAGGGAAGAGATCAGCAGTTCACAGCAAAAAGTGTAATCACTGAGTACAGCCAACCTGCTTCCCTCTTTGATTTTCCTAATATAAGCATCAGGAACTTAGTATTATTTGACTGATCATTTCCTGAGGTTGAGTAATTTGTTAAGAATATTGCTCTAGGAGCTTAATATTGGTGCCATATATTTGGCCCTTAAGATTTTAAAGTGGGTCTAATAATGGCAAATGTTTTCAAGATGTTCTGCTCTCCTGTGCGCACTGTATGACTGCTAAAGTACAGGTAAAGTGTTTTTTCCACAAGAAACCTGTTATAAGCATGGGCTTTCCTTGATAAGACACGTACATTTTTACCGGCTTTGCCCCCTTGCTCCCCCCAAATCTATTTCATTGGAAGGATTAAACAGAACAGCAGTCCTTTTCTCAAGCTGCTTAGTTCTTTCATAGCAAATAAGGAGAGACTTGAGTGTGAATATAGACTTTTGTAATGCATATAAAGGGCCAGATTGTGGCTATTAAGCCATAGCCTGCACTGGAGGGGGTGAAGAAGGGTCTCATTGCATTGGAAGCTCCTGAAGGAAATCTTGCTGACTCAGCCAGAATCCCATGAGGGACTTCTTGGGAACAAATGTTGGCTGGCCAGAAAAGCCATGTTTTAGTGGGTGCTGCAGTTGTCATTCATCCCCTGCCCTGTTAGGTGTCTGCGTGGAGCAGAGCAGGCCTATGGCCACGTTTATTTTACCGGCTGTGTTCTCAGTGCAGAGTGTTAAGAGTACAAACAGAAAAAACTGCCTGGCTGGAAGAGGGAAAGTTCCTTGTGTCTTTCCTTTCTCTCTCATTTGTGTATCTGCAGTGTTGCTACAGGCAGTGCAGCTCAGTCTGGCAGAACTGTTAGGCTTCCCTGCACCACAACCTGCAACTTTTCCTGAAAACTGTCATTTATACTGAGCAATTCCAAGAAGAAGGGCAGAATGAGCTGCCTACCAAGCTTAGCAGAAACTGATGGAGCCATCAAGAAAGGCTAGTAAGGGAGAAGAGAGAAATCTGACTTGTCTGAGAAAGTTTCTGCCCTGTACAGAGCTAAGCAGGCAGGTCCTGCTCCGCCCCCACATCCCCCACCTGTGTGGGCTTGGCCTGGAAATTCCTCCCCACCATCATCACCCACTCACGGGCTCCAGCCTGCAGCAAAGTTGGTTGTTGCTTCACTTACACATCCCTGTGTACATACGGATAAATGTGGGCACAGCTGAGCTGAAATCCAAAGCTTGATCTGTTGACTTCTTTAAAGAGTTTTGGTTTTAAGTTTGTACAAAGTGGGGATGATTTTCTTTCAAACTAAGAATACTGTTTGTAAGTATGAATGCAGTGCAGTACAGAGACTTTCACTCTGTGAGGTTTTAAACGTGGTGACATGTTTTCCTTTTCCTGCAAAGGTTTTCAGAAGTTTTTCTTCATGCCTACAAACCAAAATATGCCAGCAACTCTGCACAATAGTGAGTTGTAAATAACTGACCCATAGTCTTCACATGTTCATGGATTTTGTAGTATAAAGCACAGAGTAAGCATGTTCTGATGTAGTGATTTCTCTTTTCAGTTTGACGCAGGTGATCCGAAAGTTTGCAAAGCAACTGGATGAATGGCTGAAAGTAGCTCTCCATGATTTACCAGAAAATCTACGAAATATCAAATTTGAATGTATGTGTTGCCCAATCTTTCTCCTATTAACCTGGGATGTATATAGTGTTTATTGATTACAAATTAATTGGAAGTGAGACCAGTGTTCTTTTAGGAATTAAAACCTGTCAGCATTAAAAATCTCACATTCACTTACAATCTCCACTTGTTCATGAGAACCAATTTCATTTAGTGAAATGAGACACTGCTCAAAATGAGAAGAATTGCTTTTCCTTTCTTGTGGATTCTGATAAGAAATTAATTTTGTTGATAGTAAGCAAATATTAGGAATGATATTAGGCAAAGGAAATTATTAAACAAACCTTTAGGCTAGCACAATTTGAATACAGCTTGAGGCCCTTACTCAAAAAAGTGCCAGAGTTAAAAATGAAGGAGATCAAATTACCCTGTCACCACAGGAAAGGGCACTAGTCCTTTTCAGACGTGCTTTGTAGATGCCTGCAGTGCACATCACCTATTGATAAAGCCTGCTTTATTTCACGGCTCTCAATTCTTTGCCTTTCATGAGCACTAAATTCCACACCACAAAGTTAAAGGAAAAAAAAAACCACCCTAATTTAGGAGAAGGATTAACTATTTTGATCAGCATGGAAAATTAGGTGTATATTTTACTGAGAACAGTCAGGATGTAAGTTGGAACAACTGATTTTAGGGTTTTTGCATTGTTTACTAATTTATTTTAAAAGTTACACAAAGTCAGAACTGAGAATATGATTTATCACATCTTTGTCAGTTCAAAAATACTGAGAATCTGCAACAGCAAAATCTTTTCTGATCTTATAGGCAGAGATAAAGAGACAGACAATACACTTTGTAGTCATTCTTAATCTGTACTCTTTAACTGCCACTATGTACAGTACAGAGGGAAAACCTACTCTGCGGCCACATCTAATGCCTGTTTGGATAGATCTGCAAGTCTTTGGTGATTTTAGTATAAGGAAAAGCTTGAGAGCATTCTAGCTTTTATATGAGCTTTTGTTGCTTCTGCAATTGTTTCCTCTTCATCAGAATTTGTGATGGTGTACACAGCCAATGGAGGTACTGACAGGAGAAACTGCAAGCCTTGGTCAGATTTGCAGTTCCCGAGTCACAGATTTCAGACAAAGATGTACAATACAACATTTTAAAATCCAAGTATAGGAAATATCTTAATATAAGGTTCATATTGCTTTGAAACAGATAAAATAGGAGCAGAAGACTGGAAAGTCTGAGGCCATCTTACCCCATAGCATTTTAGTATATCACGTAATCTCTTTCAAAAACTGATCAAATTCTACCTGAAACTGCTTTTAGCTCCTACTAGTCCAGTCAGAAGACTCTTCCAAAACTTGTTTGCATTAAGACTTAGCAACCTTTTCTAACTTCCACATATAATGTATCTATCATTATTTTACGCTCTCTTGTTCTTGCACCAACGTTTTTCTTTCTATTAAATAATTCTTTCTGGTCTTCAGTTCCTTTGTGTATCAAGAGAAAATTTGCTATGCTGAACAAGCAAAGCTCTTCCATTGTCCTCTACATTTCTCTTGTCATCTCATTATTCACAGCATCTATAAATCATTGCTTGTAATATGCCTCTGTAAAACTGATTAAGCATCCATATTTAAGGTTTTAGGTCAAGGTTTAAACTAAGTTAAAACTAGGCTATTTGAGTTAACTTTATGTAGCTACAATTGTATATAGGAAACTGGATTTTTTTGTTGTTGTTCTTGTTTCAATTTAGTATTTTCAGAAATAATTTTCTTTATTTAGCACAGTATGTAAATAAATATCTCTTATTTCCTGCAGTGTCCAGAAGATTCTCACAAATACTCCGGCGACAGACATCATTAAATCATCTCTGCCAAGTAAATATTTCAGTTACTCAAGTTTGCTGAATGCCATTTTTAATGACTTTTCAAATAATTTTATGAATAGGCAGGCTGGACTTTACCCAAAGAGGAAGAGAAATCATGTTAGCAGTTTGTCTCCAATATTTGTTGTGACCATCTTTACAAAATCAAAAAATAATCAGCAAAAAATGCTTTTCTAGACAACTGGTAACCCCGACCTTAAATTCAGCAGGGAAATTTTATGAAACAAAATTATTATTTGATTTGAAGTGATGGTTCATTTCCATAAAATAAATGAGAGGCATTCCTTTGATTTCAGAGTGCTTTGTATCAGGCTTATTGCAAAGCAAAACAATTTTCTATATGCCCAATAAAAAATGAAAAATCTAATTGTATATTACAAATCAAGTGCAAATTAGTAAAAAACAAAATGGTTGAACCACTGGGGTTTTAAATAGAAATATTCTTGCAGCCATAGCAAGTGAATATTAAAACTATTCTGAAATGTTTGGTTTTTCCCAGTTAGTTTAGATCACAGCTACCTGTCAAAATTCATGAGGCCAAATTCTGTGTAGTACAAAAAGGAGGAGAAAGCATTGAATTCACTAATGTTTCACCTATGTATTGGAGCAGACTGTTTGTTTTCCCTGGCACAATGAAAGCACCACTTTTGGAAGGTGTATCCAAGACCCCAGGTTAACCCTGAGAGTGGTGAAGCCCACAGGAAGAAGCTCTGGGGAAAAAACCCCACAGTCCTGCAAGGACTTCTTTGTAGATTTCTTCCTCCATTATTTTAGTGGTGGGGGCAGAGATGCCAGTGCTCCCTTTTCCAAACCTAGTGGATCATCACTGAATTTTGGAGGTCCATAGGGATTCAGAGGAAATCAAGATACAGAGACCATGACCTTCTGCATCAGACTGGGGACAAAACATTTCACTTACATGAAGGAGACTTCAAAATGCATTGTTTCTGTGGAGGGGCTGATAACCTTAGTGTGGGTTATCATCTCTGTTATATGACCATGACCTTGTGTCACGTCCTTTCCTCTCAGCCTATTTTCCCCATTATCAACAGCAGACCCCTGTCTCAACTAGCCAAGAAGCAGATCTGATGTGGAGGCAAAAGAGCTTTAACCTTTTCATGTGGCTGAGGGAAGAATGAGAGTCTTCATAGTTTGGCAGAGGGGAGGGTGCAAACCTGAGTGGGGTTGGTTTGGTTTTGGCTTGATTTTTCTTATTGCTTTTTGGTTTTGAACTGTAGCTGGTCAAGAAAACCAACAGAGTTGTTGGAGATTCAGGAGTCTAGCAACAGCACCACCAGATTAGGGTTGCTCATTTGGGTTTGTGGTAGATGCAAGCAAAATACTTGCTTTTGATTAAAGTAGGCAAAATGACTTGGGAGTTTTCTGTGGTTAGAGGTCCCTGTAATGTCCATAAGACATCAAGCTGGTGGGTGGGGTTCCTTGAGGAGAATCCACTTAGTGAGCTAGCTAAGGAAGCGTAAAAGGGGATAAAGCCTATTTTTTAACCTAATAAACCATGAACTAATGAATAGATTGGATTGGATTACAGGCATCAAGAACGGTGATCCACAGTGCAGACATCACTTTTCAAATGCTGGAGGACTGGAGGAATGTGGATCTGAATAGCATTACCAAACAAACCCTCTATACTATGGAGGACTCACGGGAGGAACACAGAAAGCTCATCATACAATGTAAGAGCAGAACCCTCAAATAAAGCCAGATGAACTTGGTTTCCTGCTGGAAACAAAGCTCAGTGAAAGTAACACTGTTTTTGCAGCCATTGATTTGCTTGGAGGCTTAAGATAACTATAGAGACATTTATCAAAATGTAAGGCAAAGCCCTGTCAAGGTCTTATGTTTTGAGGCATAGATCTGGGCACTCTTCCATTAATGAGTTTCTACTATCCAGAACAGCCAATGGCACGAAACTTGCACCCAAATTCATTTTCCATGAACTTGAGCAAACTAAATCTATGAGTTAACCATTGAATCTGATAAAGTCCAGTCTCTCCTACTGTAGAATTGCAGGAGAGTTGTCTTTTGAATGGCTTTGACAATAAAGGGGCTGTGTATTTGAGTCACTTGTGAACTTTTATTTATAAAAATTCCCATTTTACACAATCTTTTCATAAATGAGATAATTTGATGGGGTAAGTTTTACCCTGAACTTTTATGATGAAGTAGAAGTCCAATATCGAGCAAGCTCATTGCTACTTTAGATTCTGCCTAGTACAGCGAAGGGCATGAACTGAAAAGTGACTTTGGTGATGTTGGCAAATTGGGTTTAGAGTCAAAGATCTTTTGCAAATATAAAATTTAACTTGCATTGTCCAGCAAGTGTGCATGGTTGTAAGCTTAGGTGTAACCCTGAGCATACTGAGTTTTGTCCCTGAGATGGCAGAGGTGACCTGCTTTGTCTTTAGCATTGTTCATAACCTCAGTTCCTCCAGTGAACCCACCTGTTGTATTGCCATCTCTCTCCTGAGGAGGACCAGAACCAGCCTTAATGGGGAGCAACCTGGGCAACCACTTGTGGGAGCCCTGCAAGGGTAGGTTTGCTAGTGGGGTAACTCTTTCAGTGAGTGGCTGGGAAGAGGAGGGTTGACACCTTCACATGTACACTGCACCCCGCAAGGCTGACTTTGGCACTTGTCCTGTGTTAACACTAGAAGTCTTCTCACCAGTTTAGGGATGGGCCTTGCATTCTCTGTTAGTTCTGTTTTCTAGTGAGAGGCGCTTGGTACTCTTTCCTCTCCTTCTTAACCCTTGATGCATTTCCTGACATGACCCTCTTCCCTTTTGAGGAGATAGAAACTTGACATGGCAGCAGGGGAGGTAGTCCAGAAGCTGGGTGCATCCTTCTGCCATCTGTCGTGTTTTCAACATCTACCCAACATTCTCCCACTGTCCAAAAAAATAAAGAGTTCTCAACGTTATAATGCCTAGTAGCAACAACAGTTTTGGCTCTCAGTCAGAAAATCCTTACTGTTTAGGAAAGCTTTTTGTTTATGTGCTATTTAAATATAAACTTAAGTGTAATCAAATCAAATGGAATTTTCCTGAATGCTAATGGATTTGATCACATTTTTTCATATTTTAGGCCTATGTAAGCAATTACACAGAAATAGAAACCTAACATGAATGTTCATTATGACATGAGATTCCAATGAGATGTGCAGATATGTATAGAGATTATTCTAGAACTTAGGTATTATTTTTTTCTCCCCATCTTTGACATTTATTCTGCTTGGCCAAAGAGCTTTTCAAACATCACACTCTGTATGACTCATATGACATGGAATTAAGGCCTGCTTTCACATTCTTGGTATTAATAACTAAGAAAGTATGATATCCAGTGACTGTAGCTGGAAAAAATGTTATAAGCCTACAAGCAAGCTTAGCGAAAAACGGAGAAAAAACACCGGGTATAAGAGAAACTCTTTCCTGCTCTGCTATGGTAGCTGTCTCTGACATGGTTTCTTCTTTATTCCCTCTTTCTCAGATCCTATTGATGTATTTTTAACCGTCACTAAAGGCTAAACAGTTACTTTTCTCAAATAGGTCATTGTACACAGTTGCGTTGCTCCAGCAGCAAAGCAGGCAACTGATTTGTTTTTCCACTCTTGCTCCCCTCTTTGCACAGCATGTGAATTACTTCATCTGTTGTATCAGGCAGTTTTTGTCCAGCCAAATACTCAGGTAAGGAGACAACATTTAGATTTCTCTGTGATCCTGTTCCGAATAAAGAGATGTTGCCCATTCAATGAAACAAGATAAGGGTGGGCTAAACATAATTATTTCCCTTCTTCCCCAACTAATGTTTCTGACTATCCGGCCTTTGCAAGTCTAAGTTAAACAAAGTCAGGTGTGAAGCAAATACATTCCTGCTTATCTTGCTGATCCAACTTAGAAACCAGGGAGCCTGTTCTTGGCATTATTCTCAGATAGCCTCTCTGGCTCACTTGTCTAGCTATCATCTCTAGCTTTGCCTCCTCCACCTCCCTCACTTTCCTATGGTAGGAAATTCCTTCCTCCTGTTATCTATAATTAAGCATAAATGGAAATGCATAGCACATTGAGATCATCCTGTAACACAGCAGGCAGAAAGTATCTTTCTTCTTGAGTTAGTGGGCCTTTTGTTTTAGCTGAATTGAAGAATAGTTTCTTAAGGTGTCAAAGCACATGATTGTTTGTCTTCCAGCCATTGATTCTCATAAATAAACTAGAGACTTGCAGTTTTAAGAACTGCAGTTGAATGACTTGATGACTTGATTGTTTTTACTTTCTGCATTAAAATACGAATATATGTACTTGGGAGAGGTTAAAAAGTGTACAGGTTGCTTCTTGAAACTCTTCTTGATAAATTAAGTATAGCATTTATGCATTGGTAGGAATTTGTTTTGAAGAAGTTTATGGAAATTCTCTCTGTGTGTGTCTGGCATTGCAAATAGATGATTTGCAGCAGTTAAATCATGTTTTTGCAACTAAAGCATTATACATATGAGAGCCCTATCAACAATACTCATCCACTTGGTGCTTAGAAGATTCTTTATGCATTTCTAAATCAATTTCATGCATGACCTTTTTTCATCACCAGGGTCAAGGCCTAGCTTCGCACTCTTCGTAGTGAACACCATAGAAGTTTCACTTCCGGGCACACCAGACAGCTGAAGCTTAATCAAAAGATTAATTTTAAACAATAGATTCTGGTTTGCTCACATTGAAATACCACTTCCAATGATTCCATCACTTTCAGTAGAAATGAGACCAAGCAAACTTACTGGGTCAGCACCAAGAAAGATATATTTGTGATAGCTAAGCAATCTATTTTAAAAAACACAGCAAACTTGTGGTGTTATTGGCAGCTTTTTGTGATTTGTTTCTCTTTTGTTTGAAATGGAATCCAAGTACTGAGGTAGGCTATTTTTTCTTTGTCTGCCAGTGTATCAGGAGTTTGATCACCTTCTGGAGGAGCAGTCCCCCATTGAGTCGTACATCGAGTGGCTGGATTCCATGGTGGACAGATGTGTTGTAAAGGTTGGTAAGCAGGTGTAAGGACCTGAATCACTAATGTGCCTTATGAGGTCTATTCAGGTCATAGATTTTTAGCAAAAATAGAAGGGGTGGGGAGTGGGGGGAGGGGGAAAGCCAGGCATTGGTAATGAGCAGGAGTGAAGCAACAGTGGGCAAAATCTCACTGATTTTCATGCTCGGTATTAGAACTGCTCACATTCAGGATTCTGCTTTATTCTGCTCAAGTTTATTCTATCCCAAAAGATGATATTCAAGAATGGAGTGGGGTTGAGGTTTCCAATCAAATTAATATTTCAGATTAGATTCAGAGGTATGGAGAGATGAGTTCAAGGTCATCATAACTACTTAGTGCAAATAAGAAGCATAATCTAGTCTGGCCTTTTACGATTCTAATGAAAAGGATATTTGGGCTAGCTAATTAGTTTTTCTACATCCAAATGTAAGGATGAAAGTCTACATTACCATTCAGTCAAGTACGTTGCCTCTTGAGCTGATTCAGGATATCAAGGACTTGTATTT
The DNA here is from genome assembly GCA_013400195.1 of Aramus guarauna. Taxonomy (NCBI): domain Eukaryota; kingdom Metazoa; phylum Chordata; class Aves; order Gruiformes; family Aramidae; genus Aramus; species Aramus guarauna. The sequence continues at coordinate 427,962 of VXBL01002627.1, forward strand.
TATTTTCATTTAAGTACATGCAGAAACCTACTAACAAATCTTTAAAAAATATTTTCAAAAGTGATCAGACATCACCATAATTTTATATAGAGTATGAAAATATATTACTGACTATTTTAAATTCTGTCACTAACTATACTTTTTATTAAGATGTTCTATTAGAATTTCAATCTTTCATTCCAGTTGTTAGATCTAAGAAGTCCAAAAAAAAAAGACTGCCTCTCTCTGCTGTAGAAGATCCATACAGAAAAGAACAGAAACTTCCTCAGATTACTTGAGATATTTTGATAGTTTTGGGGAACTTTTCTTTTAGTCAGTGGAATGCAATTTGAAATTCAGACTATAACTGTTATTTTTCATGAAGAACTTGACATGAATTTTATTAGCTAATTGGATTAACCTAATTCTTTAACTCATATATGGCTATAGTAAATAAATTTTTGAAGAGCTGATGCCTAAAGTGTGCTTTCTGGAAAGTATTTTTGCTAGTCAAATAACTATGTGAATTCACAAAAATAAAAACATGAAGGAACAAAAAATTTTATATTCAATAGTAAACTTTAATTGAAGTATTAATATAAATTTTCAGGTAGATCAAGCATTCTTGATTATAAATTGCTTCCTTGACTAGGAAGCAAGAAAGAACATGTAAGTAATTAGGTTAAGATGAAGATCAGAACAATTTTTTGGCAGTCCTTTCATCATTTATAAAGGAAATTCAGTGTTGGTGTTGAATAATACTTTGTGATTTCCTGTTTCTGAAGGTTATATATAGCTACAAGGTGGCTTTCTGTGTAAGTTTTTTATTTGTTTATTTGTTTTTAATTTTTAGTGTATATTTTGATGTGAAGATAATGGTAAGTAGTTTTTCAGTATAAAAAAAGAAGACAGATATGTGTATCATTCAGCTGTATCAAGCGGTAGGAATAAAAGTTTTTCCATGTCAGATATATCCATTTTCTTGCAGGTAGCTGCCAAGAGACAAGGCTCTTTGAAGAAAGTAGCTCAGCAGTTCCTCCTGATGTGGTCCTGTTTTGGCACTCGAGTGATTCGGGACATGACTTTGCACAGTGCACCCAGCTTTGGTACTTTCACTTTGCTGTAATAATTGCATGCCACAGTCAAAAAACCCCAGTATCCTGGCTTGTAATGTACAGTTTAAATTAAAACATAACCAGTTTTCACATGTTAAGGGCTCTATTAAAAGGAGTTGGGGCTAGTGACATTTGGAAATAATGCTGAAAACATTACTACTTCCTTCTGTTTGTGTTAGCCAGTAGCTGGAGTTACCAGTCACAGGTCAGCTGGAGGAATCATTACAGGAGCATTCCCTGATGCGCTTCAGTGCAAAGCGAGCCCAGTTACCCAAACCGCTCTGACCACGTGTTATGCTGAGACAGAGGACTTTGCACTCAAGTGGGTGAAAAGCTCTCCAGTGAACCACTTTGGCAGCTCTACTTTTAAAGGACATCATAGCATTTTAAACTAGTTTTTGCAAAATGACTGTGTTTCTATAGCCTGGACAGGTTGTCTTCCATTTTATTAGAATTCACTTAGGGTGGGAAAATAGACTCTTACTTTTTAAATGAAAAAACATGTTGCTTTTCTACAGTTTCAAAAGGGGTTTTGTCTTGAGTCCTGGGATACAAACAGTTCAGATTAAAATCAGTTAAAAGCAGGAATGATTGAAAATGGACTGCTGTGTCATGTGTGTGAACATTTGCAGTCATGTGGACCAGATTTTGTGTGAGGGATGGTGTTTATAAATAGACATTTGTCAGAATATGTTAGAAGAAGATTAATAATAAATTTATGAAGGCACTGCATTGAACAACAGCAAGGTTTTCTGCCAGCTGAGCTTTGATGTTCTTTATCCCTTTAGATTCATCTAACATCATAAATTCAGATACCATCAGAGATAAGCACAGTATTTGTATTTCAATCCGAAACTACTTTCATTGGCTTTCCATTGCAAAGAGCTTTCCAAACAGGTATTTGTGAGTCACCATTAGACACTAGGATAGTGAGCAACCCCAAGATGATCACTATTTCCAGTATTTTCAGCACAGGTATCCTAGTCATATCTATTTTCCACCTTTTCTGGAATTCATTTTATTCTTGAGTCACTGCAGCTTTTATTTCATCGTTGGCATAAAAGTAACCGATACTGCCTAGTAGTATATTTTCCCCCAGTATTGAAAAATCCCTTTGCATCAGTGCTGAATAAATGCTGAATTTTATTTTCTATCATTTTGTGTCGCTACATTTCTCTCTGCAGACATAATCCCAACTTGTGAAACACGCTGGTACCCAAGAAATGAAAAAGCATCCTACATTAGTGCAGCATTGAGGTTACACTGTTACAAGCCCTGAAATGCTGACATTAAAGTACCCCTGAGGACACATTATTGCTACTGAATTGCACAGTACAACATTATTTTTATTTATGTTCAGCATGTGTTTGTAACCTAATCAAGCATTTTCTGTTTCAAAGCATCAGTCACCAAAACATCTTTAATCAAACAGGGATTCCCCAAATAGTTATTAGACCACCAGTTGTCTAGAAGGTCTGTAGAGTGATCCTCAGCTGTGATTTTTTACTTATTAACAGAAACATTTATAAACATGCCATGTAGTGAGAAAATGTGATCAGGAATTATTCATTGGTTTGAGTTTGGGATATTATATCATATCATACATCAGATCTTCCAAAATAACTTACCTGTTGTCTTTGTTATAAATTTAGGTCTTGAATTTCTCATTTTTGAGAACTTTAACTGCTCAGCTAAATTTGTAGGGTTTTGTCTTTGTCTTTTTAGTTCACTGAGAATATCAGTGTATACAAAATGCATGATTCTCCTTCTCACGTGGACACACAGCTTTGAACATGAGTTTGCTATGTTTCTATGTAACCATAGTCAGTTAATTTAACACAGTTCCTTCTAGCTTTACAGAGTAATGTATGCATTTAAATGAGTTCTGTGGAGACTTCTGTGGGCTTTGATGCTGTCTCCCACAGTATTTTCCTAGAGAAGCTGGCAGCTCATGGCTCAGACAGGTGCACTCTTCGCTGGGTAAAAAACTGGCTGGAAGGCCGAGCCCAGAGAGTTGTGGTGAATGGAGTTAAATCCAGTTGGCAGCTGGTCACAAGTGGTGTTCCCCAGGGCTCAGTCTTGAGGCCAGTCTTGTTTAATATCTTTATCAATGATCTAGATGAGGGGATTGAGTGTGCCCTAGTAAGTTTGCAGATGACACCAAATTGGGTGGGAGCATTGGTCTGCTCGAAGGTAGGAAGGCTCTGCAGAGGGATCTGGACAGGCCAAGGCCATGGCCAACTGTATGAGGTTCGACAAGGCCAAGTGCCGGGTCCTGCACTTGGGTCACAACAACCCCATGCAACACTACAGGCTGGGGGAAGAGTGGCTGGAAAGCTGCCTGGCAGAAAAGGACCTGGGTGTGCAGGTTGACAACCGGCTGAACATGAGCCAGCAGTGTGCCCAGGTGGCCAAGAAGGCCAACAGCATCCTGGCTTGTATGAGGAATAGTGTGGCNGTAGACATGGCACTTCGGGACATGGTTTAGTAGACGTGGTGGTGTTGGGTCGGCGGTTGGACTTGATGATCTTAGAGGTCTTTTCCAACCTTAAGATTCTATGATTCTATGAGAAACAAAGACTGATTTACAATTCTAAATATTTACAACTAAATACTTTTGTTCTTAACTTACATAAGAAAAGTTTTGCATTTTTACTGCATTGGAAACTCAGTGGACTAATTTTTAATGATTTTTTCCCACTTCAAGTAATATATTGACTCAGATGCTCAGAGTGTAATTTAAAAAAAAAAAAAAGTAAAATAATGTGTAAGTGATGGGATTTCTACTATATATAGGATGGCATAGTTTTATCTTTGAAATCTATGATACAGAAATCTAATTGGAGCAAGTTGGAATACCTGACACTGGACTAGCTAGCACAGAGAATTGATTCTGTAAAGCTTTTAAGCGTGATGGCATGGGCAGGTTGAAATAATCCCTGGCAGAAAGAAAGGTCCCCTCTCCTGCCTCTCCCTCTCTCTCTCTGCCTGCCTAACAACTCCCTCCCTCCCTCCTGTCTATGCATATCAAAGGCACAGTTGGTGGCAGTGTTTGGGTAATGCATCCAGTGTATAAAGTAACTAATTAGTCATAGAAGCTCCATGATTTTCTCCAGATCTGAAAAACTTACTGTTGTTTTGCTACTTACACATAATTCCCATATCTATTAATAGCTGCCGATACTTACTGTACATTAGCTGGGTAATCATTGCCATCATTTCTGTTAACTCCTGAAAATTAGAGCCAAATGCTATTTATTATTCTTACTACAGTTTTTTGAATGACTTCTTACCTCTTCCTAAAGAAATGTATGGTTTGCCAGCCACAGTTGGATCCATTTCAGTACTTAAAGATATATTTGAAAGAACCAAATAGTTTCATGTGAAAAACAGTAGCTTGCAAACACAGAATAAATTATTGTACACCATGCTGAATAGCTATTCACTGTGTAGCTGGAATGTGTGCCCTGATATTGGTTTCACTCTATAGCTTACATTTCATTTGACTCATTTAAAAATGTAAAAATATTGCATTCATTCAGCACCAACAACTTGTTTGTCTAGCATCTTTCACGCAAATTCTGAGCTCAAAAACTCTATACAGACTTTAAAAATACACAGTGGGAGAAATAATAGGAGAGGAAGAGAGAAATTCAAAAGACTGACAAAGGCACTGGAGTGTTTTTAAATGCTGCATTCAGTATTGCCAACCCCAAGTCTTCAAAATAAAGCATTAGACCCCCCAAAAACAAAGGCATTTTTTAAAAATAGCAAATCTTGGAGTTTTGTCGCTTGCTTGCTAGCATTTTAGTGTTTAGGGTTGGCACTTCCAAACATTTTTGTGAAACTACAAGCAACTTTCCTTAATTTTTTTTTTTTTTTTAAAATTAAAGCTGATCAAGGAGTTTGAGGGGAAACACTAAATACCCTGAGCTTTATACCACTGCATGAAGTTTGCCAGCATTTAGGCCTGTTTTTCTTACCTTGGAAATACTTATCAGTAGTAACTGCACTAAAATCAATAGAAACTTTCCACTGAAAAACTGTAGTCAGAAGAAGAGTGAGCCTTTTGTAGAGATTCTTGATAATCTAAGTTTCCACTGGGGAAATCCTAGGTCAGTAACAAGATGATCAGCCAGGTCTAATGTGTTTATTGTACTGCTAAATTGAATAGGATTTTATTTAACAAGACTTTGAGGCCAAAAGATTTCTAAAAACAAATTCTCTGCAGTAAAGTGCAGATCTCCACTATTTACCCTTGCAAGGCTGAGGAAACATGTTACCATTTTGATTTCCATAGATACATGAAACAAGTACTGAAAAACTGAATGCTTCAGGTTCACCAACAGCCAAAGACTTCCTCCCCATAGCAAAGGTGTTGCGATCACATATGTCCTTTTTCTGTGCTGCCTTGCCCAGGAACACAAAGGCACATGTTCACCTCCCTGTGTGCGTGCTCAGCTCGTATCAGTGATGACAGAAGCCATGCAGGCGTGGAGTGAGAAACACAAAGACCATCCGGGTCACAAAGAAAAAGAATGTGCTCAGAGTGGCTTTGAAAGCTGAATTGCCAACTAGAATTGTATCAGGATATAGGGTCTTTCAAACCACTTCTTCTGCCCATCGACAGTGTGTTTGAGTAGAGAAATTGGAGTAGGGATAGTTATGTTTTGTGTGGTAAAAGCTAGTATCCCAAGATAAACCTAACTTTCCTGTGAAGAAACTAATCATTATGAAGTTTGATTGAATTTGAAACTTGTTGCATCTTTTTCCCATGGAAGTATTTTTCCTCAATATGTAGTAATGGAATTTTAAAAGGAAGACACCTAGATGAGGTGCTTTTTTTTTTTTTTTTCTTTTATCTCCTCCTGTCTGGCAGTAGTTGATCTCTGTTTCCCTCTCAGCTGGTGATCTTTCTCTGGTTTAAGCCAGCTCCTGGACTGGCTATTATTTTAACCTGACTGCATGTGCGCTTGCCAGGATTATTTAATGACTTATATGAACATATTTTAAATATTCCATGCAAGTCTAAATAAACATAGGTGCTTTAAAAACAAACCATTGTGATCAAATCCTGTCTGGAGCTATTACAGATACTCTGTGTCATGGAGTCTGTTGCATGACTCCGGAGACCAAACTCCATCTTGATACTTGTCAGTCCTCCCCTGTAGATGAATGTTACTTCTTTCAGCTCTGATGCTTTGGTCCTCTAATTTTCCCCTGAAATGCATCTATGGTCTCTTCTTACACATCTGGTTTTGTGGCTACATGTGCTTTAGGGCAAACATTTCTGCACCATCCCTGACATGTATCCTTCTTTATAAATTATGGGAAGCAGCTCACTTCCTTTCTGCAAAATGAAGTCAGCCATGCATTTTTAGTCATTTAAAATCTATTATCCATTCCCTGCATCCTCCTGGTAATCTTCTCCATACCAGTTTCAACTTGTATAATTTTTTCTTGAGCATAGATGACTAGAGTTATGTGGAATATTCTAAGTGAGGTTTCATCAGACCTTTGTGCAATAGTACTAATGCTTCTGTTTCTGCAGAGGATGTATATAAATCAGAGGATGATATAAATCTCTAAGGGCATAACTTCTAACAGCGTGCTATTAAATTTCATTTCTGTTGCTTTAGTCCATAGCAAACCCCAGTCCTTCCTCCTAAAAACATTAGCAAGTTCTCTATCTGTACTGAAATCTTACTTGAGGATTTGTGGCAGATAGCTATCTATATAATCTACTTTTACTATTAATTTTAAAGTGTTTTTTTGACTCCATCCTCCACATTTTCTTTTCCCAATACTCTTCCCTTAAGTCCTTTAGTCCTTTAGCCCTTAAGTTTTTCACATTCCTTTCACGGCAGTTAAGACAGAGTATCCATGGCATCTTCAGAGGTAAGCATAGAAACAAGCCAAATGTTATGCTGCTGATATGATTCAAACTGATAATTAGGAAAAGATGTAGTAGGAGAAGCATGGCAGTACAAAGCTTTGGTACAAGTCTTTCCCTTTAAGACATCCATAATTGCTGCTAATGCCTCTATATTTCGCAGTTAATAGATGTCTCATCCAGTCCAGGCAATGCACTGGAGATACACCATCAGGAGATTTGGAAGGTTGTTTCTACCTTCCTATTGATTAGTCTCTCATTTCTTTTGTCCAATGACACAGCTGGTTCAGAAAATTCTTATCTGGACGTGTTGCTAAGGCAGCCAATTCAGGGCTCTACTTCTGACAGAAACTTATATCTGGTCCTGTAGATAAAGGAAACAATTCCACTGTAGTGTAATTCTCTAAATGGTTCAATGCTAATGTAGGAGAAGAAAACTCCATTAAGCCCCAGCTCTTAGCTAGGGAGCCTCCTTGCACCCTAAACCACAATAAATGGTTGTATAAGCCTGTATAAATCCAGGAGTGAACAGAGTTTGCTAGTCCCCAGTATTACTTTGACCTCTCTTACCCCGAGTAAGAGAGATACTTCAGTGACAGTAGTATATGGAGGCAGTCCTACTCAGTACTGTTTGTGTTGAATACCGTAATCATTGGTTTAATGACTGTATTGAGACAGTCAATGGCTTTTTTGTTTGTTCACTTTATTACCAGGGTCTTTTCACCTTATTCACTTGATGTTCGATGACTACGTATTGTACCTGCTAGAATCACTCCATTGTCAGGAGAGAGCTAATGAGCTAATGAGGGCAATGAAAGGAGAAGGAAGCACAGGTGAGTTTGTTCTTTTATTCATCTTTTGTTGTCTTGTTCAACGGGATTCATTGTTTTCTATGTTAGGACATTTCTTTGTCCTCATCTAACCCAGTGAGACTTATCTAGAAGCAAAGTGTTTTTCAGTTCCACCATGATTTAAAATAATTTGTGAAGGGGGCATCCCTAGTTAATACATTCTGAAAGACGTCTACCTGGTTCATGATGTAACTCTGGGTGTCTGAACTCCATTCCTAAGCACATATTTGGTGTTTCAGTACAAGATTTTTGTACTGAGCCTTTTACCTCAGTTAGTCTGTCTAAACTACCATTGTATTTTAGTGAACCCAGTCTTGATTCTCTCAGTTTATTAACACTAAATAAATTCACTGATATTAATAGATGTTACCAGTCTAAGTAAGAGGGAGAGATAGGAGAAGTGAGCAAAGACAAAACCCAAAGCTATAATTTCTGGAATGCTTATGTTCAAAGTGCCCATACAGAAGGAGATTCTGAGTCCTTCTCCACTCACGCTACACTCAACTCACCAGAACAGAAGTGAACAGAGATTGCCTTTAGTCTCTCTGCTCAGGGCAGCCCCGTGTAATGAGGGATCCTCAGCGATCTACCTTCCTTGCATCTCCCATTGATTTTGGCAAGTTAAACCCCTCTGTCACCTTTGGAAAGTTCCACTCTTCATTTTAGCTGTGGCTTAATTTCTCACCCTGTGGTGACATATGGTCCCAACCAGGTGTTGAAAGACTTGGATTTAATTCATTGCCCTGCCGCAGCCTCTTGTTTTTTTGACAAACAAGTTGTTTATCCCTGTGTACTTTCCACACAGCTTTAGCAGCTAGAATTATCCAGAGTGTCATCCTCTTTAGGCAATGAAGAGAGGTGGTCATGGACAACAGCCACTGGAATCCCCTGGAGATTCCTGTTTCTTTCCAATGTCTCTAGAAGGAGTAGGAGTGGTTGACTCAGACTAGACTCCTAATTTTAGGTATTTAGTAGTAAATACAGGAATACAAACCTTAAGCTGTCTGTGCATGAGGTTCCTACCATACAACTGGAAAAAATAGCACTTTTCTTTAAGAGGTCTTAGGAAGGTACACTGAAGATTGTAATGCTGAATGGTATAGAAGTACTCTTTCAAAGGTTTGTGATTCCTGCTATGCATTTCTTGAAATACAGCCTACAGAACTTAACTGCTTGCATCTTTTTTTTTTTTAGTTTCTCAGTGTTCCCTGACTCTACCTTTAATATGTTTGATGACTTTTCTCTCATCCTGCAGCAGAACTACGAGAAGAAATTATTCTGAGTGAACCAGCTCCTCCAACTCCCTCCCCGGTGCCATTCTCCCCAGCTAAATCTGCCACCTCAGTGGAAGTGCCCTCTGCCCCCTCACCTGTCAGCAATCAGTCCCCAGAGTATGGTGTCATAGCAGCTACAACAGGTAGGTAGGGTTATGGCATCTGGATCTACTTGAACATGGCTTTTGCACTTGGTCATTTGAAATTCAGCCTAAGAACACAATGTGCCAACTTTCAAGAGATGAGAAGCCTTCCCAAATGGAAATCTGTTTAAAGTATCAGTTATGCCTTCTCTGTGTATCCAAACATGATGTGCAATCTAACAGGAAAAAGATCTGATATTTGGAGTACAAAGGCCTAATAGGAGATCCCAGACCTCAGCATATCAGAATCTGTTCAGTAGCTGAAGCCTTCAGAAGAGCAGACCTGTCACTTTATTTCTAAATGGTTTTAAAAATCAGTCAATTTTTTCATATTTCTAGCAATGACCCAAAAAAATTATTCATGAATACAGCACTTCTGAGCATCTTCAATGACTTTAAAGGCAACCAGTCTTTCTGAAAAAATTTATATACTTCAAGAAAATGTGCAGATATTTTAAGGTTTAGTGAGGTTTTCAAAATCCTGAACCACTAGTGGTTCAGGAATTCCTAGTGGGTAAAATGGGAGTTGCATATCTTTCAACATATTTGAGACACAAATATGTTTAAATAGCTGTGCAAGTTTCTCTTGGGAATGTTTTACATGTCATTGCTAACTTTAATCTTTCCATGTTAGAGAGTAGGAATTACATGTTTGAAGCCTATTTTCAGTTGCATACTCTATTATGACAACTCAGAAGGTAGTTGTATTCTGATGGGCCTACAGATTAACAAAATTGTGCTTAAAGGTATTCAATTTGTAGGCAGGATTGTCAGAAAATAATAAGCACAAAAATGGCTTCTTGTTTGTTCTGTGTAATTGGGCAACCATCCTCTGTGGTCTAATGTAAATCTCACTCATTACTGTTTGGATGTGGGCAGGACAGTCTGTCTGCATCATCAGAAGACAGTGTTTTCTTAACTCATGGAAAACAAATGCAGAAATGTGAATGACTTTCAGAAGGCATTCCATGCAGTGAAATTCCAGCTTTGCTGCTCCTCAGTGAAATGGGTGTACAATCAGAATGTGGAAACTATCACTTTTGTGACGTACTAGAAAAGTTACAAAATCTTCTTGAAATAATGTCAGAAAGTGATGATTTACCACACTGGAAATTTGGCAGTGGCTAAAGGACTAATAAATCTTTCTGACAAAAATTTTCATGTTTTCAAAGGCGCCACAGGGAAGCACAATGCATAGTTGTGGTTGAAAGAGATTTAAGAACATTTGTCCTTACATTGAAATGTAAGGTTTGCTCACTGTTGGAGACTATACCACATTTAAGAGGGAAATAGGATGGTATTACCCCTAGAAGAGTTAAACAAGAGACACGATTCCTAGACATGGCAGGTGAGCACACTGCTTTAGATCAGGCAACACTGGATATGGTGTGTATGTTTGAATCTGGAAATGTTGCTTTTGTGGGTAACTTGCTCTGTAGACACTGTGGCCCAATGGGATTGTTATGATGTTATAACCAGAACTTAGTATGATGCAGAACTGTACCTAGAAGTGAAAGACTGAAAAGTAGGGAACTGTGTGCTCTCCAGTGGCATTGACAGGAACGGACATTTGATGGACTTGTGTTTAGGTTGCAGAGTCTGTAACTGTATGTGGCTATCATAACTATTAACCCAAATCTTATTCCATTTTTATATAATAGCCTATTTGTCAGCTATCTGAACTTACACCTTTCGCTTACTTGACTTAGGCACAGATCTGCGCAAGCCTGGGAACTGCATGAATCTTACATATCCCTCCTGAATCCTACCAGTAATGCAGGGGAATGGACTCATACAAATATTACTAATGCAATTCCTTTTTGTTTTCATGTTGTTTATTATTTAATTATAGTCTGTTTTATTCCCTAACTCTAATTTTTTATGTCCTGGTGAGACCAAGGTCTACTAGTTTGAAGTCTCAAGTCAGAAACAAGATAATCTGGGAAAAATGTTTGAAGGATCTACTCCCATAGTACAAGCAGTAGAACTTGACGCAGTTGTTCCCATAGCAGAACTTCTTAGGCAAGAAAGCTATTTCTGATTATTTTAGTTCTGGGATTTTTCCAGCTTTTCATTTTTAGATTGTTTCAAAAACTTTTATTTGGTTGAATTGGATTTTATTCTTACAGTCCAGTGCAGTCTCACTTCTACAAGCGTGAAAATCATTTTTGCCTAGCACAAGCCAAATTTGTCAGTGCAAGTAGTGGTCTGGTTAAGATTAATATATAAGCATGTGGCTATTTCCTGATCTTAATTTGGGCAATTAGTAATACCTCCATTTCCCATGTTCATCATGTAGATGAACTGATCACCTTTTTAGTTTTCTAACCTTAACGCCATGGAATGCAGGGTTCATTCACTTAAAGTAATACTGAATAACAACCATGTTTCAGCTACAGGAAATATTGCTATACTTTAAAATAGGAGTACTGAAGATGTATTACATATAATCAAATTGTTCCATTTGATTTGAGGCTTTAATATATAGAATATTTTGGAGCAGGAACTTCTGTTCTGGAGACATATATTTAAAGTACACTCTATTGATTTTCTTACGTGTCTTTTATGAGCTAAATATAAAAATCTGCCAATAATTTGCAAATCTTGAAAATCTAGTTCCATTGGTTACCACTAGCTCTCAGTTCCCCAATTTAAGGCATCATTAACTCTTTCTTGCTTGAGGCATTAGCAATAAAAGTTAACTATTAAACTTTTTTTCCTTCAGTCAGTGGTCAGCACAAAACCAGCAAATTAAACTGTTGCAATTACATGATACCGAGGAAAAGAAAGGTAAATCCTATATATAGCATTCCATGGTAGAGCATCTGGCATGGCTCAGCTAACATTTTATTTAAAACTTTTTGTTAAATTACTAGACATTTAAAAGGATAATTACTCTCCATCCTTTCTAAATCACAAAGGCCAGATTAATGATTGTTCAAACTGCAACAGTATTGTAATAAAAGTGATAGCTATATGGCTGACTGCTATTCTCCCTTAAAGCCCCTCTTAAAGCTGTGATTACTCATTTGCCATTGCAATGGGTTTTAGACAACCTGAAATGAACTCTGAATTGTAAGTGGTTCCTTATATGTTAGTAAACTAATCTATGCAGTTTACTCTTTAGTTTCAAGAAATGTATGTGTGAAATAATTCTTCAGGTCAGCAATGGTCATTTAAGGTCATTGTTCTTCCGAGTATAGGCTGGGTATGAAAGTTCTGGGAACCTGGCACAGGAGATACTTGCACAGAGCTGCCACCTCTCCTATTTGTGTGTGTGAGTAGAACAAGCTTTTTTCCTAAAGCTTCAGCTCCTGGACTCATATGAATATAGCAGAACATCAGCTTTTGTTCAACAATCAGAGTTGAATTTTCATAGCTGCAGAGTGTAAAAGTCAGTGGTTCCAGTTTCAGAAGGCATTTCTCTCCTTCCAAATGGAAGGGTTTGAGTTTTTTCTAAAGCTGATAGTTAAGATAATCTCTTTGTTGTGTGGAAGCAGAATGGGGGTCTGACTCCAGATTTTTGATTGCTTGAGGTTGACAGTATTGCTTACTATCAGACATAATACACAGTGATGCGAGTGTCTTGCTTGTACCTGGGTGGTCATGGTCAGCATAAAGCAAACATAAAATGCAGCATCATGAAGCAACTCTTGTTTCCTTCTGCACTGATGTACATGATGGCACCAATGACAACAGGGCTGTTGTTAGACTGATAGCAGTTCCATTTATATTTGGCTGTCCTCCAGGTCAGACGGCCTCTTGCTTAGTATCCTCAAAATAATTTTTTTTTTCGTTAAAAGAGAAAAGAAAAAGGAGTGATAATAAATGAACTTCCCTATTTTAATCAAACCCTGCATGTTCAGAACACAAAGCAGAGCAAAATGTTGCTCAATCACCATTGTTTTTGCTTATTTCAGAAAGCAGTTCAGTTGGGTTCAGTCATATCTAAAAGAGACTTCATCTTCTGGAGTTCAATTCTGCAGCCAGCTGAGGAAATTAATCATATAGGGCTGGGACATAGGCGGGTATTAAAAAGCTAACTATGAAAAACTTTCAGACTTATCCCGTTCCTCCTTTCCACCCACCACAATGTTGGCAGTATCCTGGCTGACCTGATGTATACATACACACATCTGCAAATCTGTTGTCGTCTTCTGTCCTTCTTCTCTGTCTTTGTGACTAAGTCACTGAAAATGATACCATCCTTTCCACAAAGGCAAAGAGAAGTGAGGCAACTGTAGATTCCCAAGAACATCCTGAACAAAATATTTGGACAGCTTTCTGTCACTCTGTAAATGCAGAGTAAAACCCAACATACATTTGTTTCTAAACCATACCCTCCAAAAGAAAGTGAGAATTTCCTTGAGCAGCTGTGTGAAGTACTATCCTGTAGTACAAGGGACAACCCTTGGTTGGGAAAACTAAATGTTTGCAACTCTTCCAGTGCAAGACCTATTCTCTGTATTTGTTTCTGTGTTGTCTAGACAGTCATAAAGCATGTTACACACTAAATGTTTATTTTAAAATTGAACTGAGGTAGCTGCCAGTTAGACTTGAATGCCAAGAGTAGCCAAGTCCTTTCATCGAAGGAGTCTGACTTCCCACAGGGACCACATGAAACAACTTGCTTTCTTGGACTGACTCATTTTCCTCAGTCTGAGATAAGATCCCTACTATTTAAAAAAAAAAAAAAAAAAAGGAGGCTGTCACAATGGCTGGGGCCAGTCAAATTAACCATATTTGGTAAAATGCAAAGAATCTTTTGGCTCTGTTATTACTGCTTCTTGTTAGAGCTAGGAAGGTCATGAGATTTTTGGCTCAATGGCCAAATTTTTTCTTGGAAAAATAAAATCAGGTCAATGTAAACCCTTTGTTTTATGGTGAATTTAAAAAGTGAAAAAAACCATAATGTTACCTAAAAGAAAGTATATGGAGGTTTTCACCGTCTTTGTTGTCCTTCTTTTCTTTCTTTTCTCTTTGTTTTTGCCTTTTGAATTTAGGCCTGTTTTGAAACAAAGTTTAAAATTTTCTTTTGGAAAATAGCACTAGGAGAATATGTTGACCTTTTGAAATTAAAATGTTTCACCAAAATATTCTGCAGACAGGTTGTTGATATTTTCAAAAAGTTTTTCTTGTGTTTTCAACTGAAGCTATTTGGTGACTGCATAAGTAGTTTTGGCCTCTTCCACATAAACCGTATCTCCTAGTGAAGGTAGGCTTCCTTAAACACTTTTCCTCAGCTCAAGGAACCATGACTGCTCATAGCCACAGTAGCACCAATGTACTAGCTCAAACATGTATGCCTCCTCTTTGGTCTCAGGGCTCTTAGTGGTCCTCTTCAATGGGAGGACATGAAAGACTGAAAATTCAAGAGTTGGTGACAGAAAATGTAGGCATGTGAAAACAGGCCTAGCACAAATATCCTCGGTCATAACACATCCAAGGATGTCTCTACTGTAAGAGCACCAAATCACACCTTGCTGGATTATTTCAAGCTGGTATTTTTACCTTGTGAAGCTCAGAAAGCTTTCACTCACACCTAGAATTAAGCATTTCCCACTTCAAAAAATTATTTGCCTGATTTTGCCAAATATAATCACACACACTTGGAGAAAACTGCGCACATCTGAGATAGGCTTTTCATTCCCCAAAGCCAAGGAGTGGACGTAGACCTGGTAATACAATAACTTCCCCCTCTGAATTAGGCCCTTTCATACTACAGGAAGTCCTAGAATCCACACGGGGGGAAAAAAAAAGCGCGAGTCACCTCCTGCAATTCCTTTTAGCTACTGAAAAAGAGTCAAGGGTGCCCAGAGACCCCCAAACTAGTGTTCGCATTGGGTTAAATTCAGTGTTCTGGTCCTCATTTGCAGGGTAATCTCAGCCAGTATGGTCATGACCTCCAGCAAGAGCTATGTTATACTGGAACAATGGATCTGTCAGCCTCCTGAGTGAAAGGGGTGTGTGCAAAGGACAAAGGTTTCTCAGCAGCTGGCTCATGAATCTGGAGTTCCTGCCTGGAAGGGATCAGGATGATTAAAAAACTCAGCACCTTCCAAGCAAAATGGAAAACCCACTTCTTTGCTTTGCTCTTCCCAAAAATGCTCTACATGAAAAAATAAATTAAGTCCAGTCCCTGCCGCCTTGAAAGAAGAAACATTATTTGTGGGAAGAAAGTGGCTAGGCTATTTCTGTCTATATATTTGTTATAATTTGGAGATCTACCACTGTGTTGCCACTAGAAAGGCTGGTACCTAGTTGGGTGGAACAGACACAAACTGCAAAAGGATTCAAGGAAATTATTTGCGTAACACACTTTTTTTTTTCCTAATCCTTCATTGTTCAGATCATACTTCCTGCCTCACTGCAGGCATGATCAGCCTCAGAGCTAAAGAGGCCAGCAGCCCACTGCATGTGAGAGAGAGCTCAGGGTTTGGTGCCTCATGCCTGAGAAATATTAGCACTGGTGTTCCTCAATTTCCAGGTCCTATCCCAGTTTTTCTGAAAAATCATAGCCTCAAATTACAATACCACACTGAAAGGTCACAGTCTGAGCTATTCCAGATATGTCTCTTACCTCTGGATCTTTGTACATTCTAGCTGATCAATTTGTATTTTTATTTATGCCTCAGAGACATAACTGTTTTGTTCACTTTGGTTTATGCTGTTTCCATTATCAGTGCCTATTAGGTTGCTTTCCTGTAACCATCTCAAAGTCTAACACCTCCATGAACAACAGCCCATGTTAGCTGTATTCCTTTAATGCTTGTTTGTCCGCAGGAGCTATGCAATCCTATACGTGGTCACTCACCTACACTGTGACAACAGCTGCTGGGTCACCTGCTGAAAATTCCCAACAGCTGCCCTGCATGAGAAGTCCGCATGTACCATCATCATCTGTCACACATCGGATACCTGTTTATCCCCACAGAGAAGAACATGGGTAAGTCACTTCCTAGTGTCTTGGGGGGGGGGGGGGGGGGGGGGTGTATTAAATTATATTTAGGGTTGTGTGGGATTTTTTTTTTTTTGAAAGGCAATGAAAGCTGTTTCTTGATATAGTAAGTCTGTATTGCAAAGATGCTGATATCATTGCTCTTAAGCGGTTGTTATTGTTGTATGATCATATTACATCTCAGTTTTATAATTTCATTTAATTGTATTTAAAAACACAGTAGGCTTGGAGAATATTTTGTAAAAGAGAAGGCTGCATTAGATTTGTTCTCTGATTCCTGTTTTCCTGTGCCATGTTCTATCCCAAAGGCTAGATGTGCCCAAAGAACAACCCTACTATATACCATGTCTCAGGAGAGGTGATCCTTCTCCTCTGCTCAGCACTGTTGAGACCACATCTGGAGCACTGGATCCAATTCTGTGCTCCTCAGTACAAGACAGTCACAGGCACACTGGAGTAAGTCCAGAAAAGGGCCACTTGGATGATTACAGGACTGGAGCATGTCATACAAAGGGAGGCTGAGAGAGCTAGGATTCAGCTTTTAACTAAAGTTTAACTAAAGGGGGAGGGGAACTTCAGTCTATCCCATTCTTACCAGTTTGATGCCAGTGCCAGCAACAGATGCCCAGAGCTTGGAGAAGGATCGCAGATCAGCAGGAGAGCACCTGAAGTACAGCACAAAGAAATTCCAGCCACTCCAGCCAGCATGTCAGCTTCACTAGGGCCCAACCTAAATGCCTCTGAGCAAATACACATAGCATGGGGAATAAACAAAAGGAGTTAGAGACGTGTGCATGCCTGCAGGACTATGATCTCATTGCCATTACCAAGATGAGATGGGATGGCTCTTATTACTGGAGTATTGGAATGGAAGGTTACAGCTCTTTAGGAAGGACAGGCAGGGGAGAAGAGGAGACGGTGTCGCCCTCTATGTCAATGACCAGCTGGAGTGCACAGATCTCTCCCTGGGCTGGATGAGGAGCCGACTGAGAGCTGAAGGATTAAAGGGAGGGCAGGGACAGGGGACATTATAGTGGAGGTCTGCTACAGGACACCCAACCAAGAAGACAGAGTGGAGGAGGCCCTCTATAGACAGATAGAAGTGGCCTCACGTTCACAAGACCTGGTCCTCATGGGCAACTTCAATCACCCTCATATCTGTTGGAGGGACAATACAGCAAGGCATAAGCAATCCAGGATGTTCCTGGAATGCATTGATGATAACTTCCTTCTCCAAGTGACAGAGGAGCCAAAGAGAGGTGCCAGTTGTCCAAGCAGCCAGGGATCAGGTTAGGAAAGCTAAAGCCCTGATAGAATTAAATTTGGCCAGGGACATCAAGGGCAACAAGAAAAGCTTCTATAGGTATGTCAGTGATAAAAGGAAGACTAGGGAAAATGTGGGCCATCTCCAGAAGGAAACAGCAGACCTGGTCACCCAGGAAAAGGCTGAGGTCAATGGGACCTGATGCGACGCATCTGCAGGTCCTGAGCAGATGAAGTTGCTAAGCCACTATCCATCATATCTGAGAAGTCGTGGCAGTCCAGTGAAGTTCCTGCTGACTGGAAAAGGGGAAACATAACCCCCATTTTTAGACAGGGAAAAAAGGAAGACCCAGAGAACCACAGGCCAGTCAGTCTCACCTCTGCGCTCAGGAAGATCATGGAGCAGACCCTCCTCTGAAAACTTTGCTCAGGCACATGGGAAAGAAGGAGGTGATCAGTGACAGCTGACATGGCTTCACTAAGGGCAAATCATTCCTGACAAATTTGGTGGCCTTCTATGACGGGGTTACAGCGTTGGTG
>VXBL01002627.1:446285-465532 GCA_013400195.1 Aramus guarauna
GCTCTCCTGAGACCTCACCTGGAATACTGCGTCCAGCTCTGGGGTGGTCCCCAACATAAGGAGGGCATGGAGCTGTTGGAGTGAGTCCAGAGGAGGGCCATGAAGATGATCAGAGGGCTGGAGCACCTCTCCTATGAAGACAGGCTGACAGAGTTGGGGTTGTTCAGCCTGGGGAAGAGAAGGCTCTGGGAAGACCTTATAGCAGCCTTCCAGTACCTGAAGGGGGCCTACAAGAAAGCTGGAGAGGGACTGTTTACAAGGGCATGGAGTGATAGTAGAAGAGGTAATGGCTTTAAACTGAAAGAGGGTAGATTAGATATAAGGAAGAAATTTTTTATGATGAAGGTGGTGAAGCACTGGAACAGGTTGCCCAGAGAAGTTGTGGATGCTCCCTCCCAGGAAGTGTTCAAGGCCAGGCTGGATAGGGCTTTGGGCAACCTGGTCTAGTGGAGGGTGTCCCTGTCCATGGCAGGGGGGGTTAGAACTAGATGATCTTTAAGGTCCCTTCCAACTCAAACCATTCTATGATGATTCTAGAGCGATTCTAGGATGATTCAATGATGATGATGTTTAGCATCAGGCAGAGAAGGCTCAGGGAGGGTCTTATCAATGAGTATAAATACCTGGTGGAGGATATAAAGATGGAGTCAGATTCTTCTCAGTGGTATTTAGTGACAGGACAAGAGACAATGGGCACAAATACAAGAAATTCTGTTTAAACATAAACAAACAAAAATCTGCTAGGCTGCAATCACATCTATCTCCTGTTTAGAGACAGGACAGCTTCTTTTTTAGGGTTGTTCGAGGTAAAGGAAAGGTAGATTGGAGTTCCTTCTGAAGAACTGAGCAAATTGGTCTCCCACTTACTGAAGAATTTAACCATTTAGTTTCAATGCCAAAGGGAGCTGTGACCTCTTCATTCACTCTGTGTCTTCAAAAGTAACAGTTGTGCTGGAATGAAGGTACAGTTAGACATATAGATGACTAATTCATTTTATGACAGATGTCTAACTCTTGAGTTAGGTGCTTAAGCTTGGGCAGAGTGAATTTCAGAAACAGTGGTGGTTGTCCCCAAATGGTAGGTGCAGCGTGCTGCTCCTACAAGGCTTCCCCTTAAAGGCTTAGATTAGGGTATTGTGCAAGGGAACCCTGCATCTCCTTCCCTCTTGGATGTGGTTAGGTTTGGATTTCTGTTTGAATGTCACTGTGAAGCCCTTACTGGACAAACCTGGATATGGACATGTGGAACATCTCTCCTATCCAGCAGCATGATTGCCTGGTAGAGGCAGAAATAGGGCAGCAGGGAGGTTCGGGAGCTAGGCAGGATGCAAGAATTGGAACAGACCACAGGAAAGCAGTGTATATATAATACATATATGTGCATATATGTGAGAATTAATTATTCCTAAAGGAACCTCTTGCCTCTGGTAGGTGATTTGAGGACTGCAAATTTCTTGCAGTTTCTTATACCTGCACTTCCTTATACCTAAGGAAACTGCTCCCTTCTTTACCCCTGGCTGTCCCTAGACAAGGGGTTGGGATAAAAAAAAAGAAACTAGGCAATTTCTCCAACCTCAAATCCCACTCTATTCTTGAGTCAGCTGTGCTAAAGCTGTATGTTGTATGCTTCAGATGCAAATTAATACATCTCTCTCCCTCCCAAAAAAGGAACATCTGACCCCAGTGCAAGGAGATAGCTGAACTCCATAGCATAGTTCTTTAAGTCAAATCTTACCATACTTCCTCAGCCTGGATAGCCATTTATTAGGAACATGGCAATAAAATAATAATAAAGGGGAAGGACACTTTTTCCTTAGAAAGTGCACAAATGAGTCTGCAATTTAAAACTAGTCAGAGAAACATGCTGAGTCTCTCTGTTGTTGTGCTGAACACATCTTTCACTAAGTGGGATCTGCTTCCCAGCTGAGCTGGGAAATAACTTTTTTTTAAAAAAGAAAAAAAAAAGTTTATTTAAAGTGTCATTCTCCTATGCAAAAAAGGTGCAGCTCTATGCCTCAAAAGTTACATAATTATTAGTGGCAATACAATTATTATGCATACTAAATAGTGGGTTTTTTAATGGATTTTAGATACACAGGAAGTTACAACTATGGTAGCTATAGCAACCAGCATCCCCATCCAATGCAGAGTCAGTATCCATCCTTACCACATGATACTGCTATTTCTGGACCACTTCACTACTCAGCTTACCATAGAAGCTCTTCACAGGTAAGTTGAATTTATTATTTGTCAATGCTTGCTATAACATTTTAAGTAACGTCGTGCATGTAAATTTATCAGTATATTAGCTGTCTGAATCAATAAGCTGTCATCAGTCTAGTCCTTATTTTTTTTCTTTTCTAATATTACCTAGATATCTTTTCATGTTGGTGGAGATTAATTTATCAGAAGTAGCTTTAGACTGTGAATTTAAAGTACTAACTCTAAAATCCACAGTCTGGATCACAGAAAGCGTTTCTGTGTTAAGTACTAGCTAAACCAAAAATGAATATAATTAGTTGTATGTTTCTTACGTGTTGGGAACAGGAAGAGATTCCTAACAAAAAATAGAAGTGTTTTCATATAGTTGAAAGAAGATGCAGAGGTCATAGCGAATTCTTCTGGGGCTTCTGCTTTTGAGAATATATTATGTTTAGGAATCTGCCAAAATTGTGACTTCTGCATATAGTTTGAATAATTTCAGTAACCCACTGCAAAGAGGTTCTTTTTAATCTGTATGCTATAGTATCCTACTATAATACTGAGAAATTATGTCAGTAACTATTACAGGACTATTTCCCTTCACAAAACAGCCAGTAGGAACCAGCACAGATTAAGTGTGAAGATGATATTTGGCAATAGTTCAAAAGTAGTGCCACTGTAGGAGGGCTTCAGTACATCATGCACCTAGGGCTTCCCCAGTGTAGGAAGCTGCTCTCTGGGCTCTCTGCTGGAAGACTTACAAAAGGCAGGTACAGGCATGAGGAGGAGATTGCACTGGGATATTCCACCCACATGGCAGCTTTTATGCTTTATCTACTGGAAATTTATACAAGTATATTAGGGACTAGCATGCTTGACTATCATCACTGGACTGCAACACTTTCATACCAGATGCAAAGATGTGAATTTGACAGTGCTTTGGACTAGAACACACAAGACCTGCATCTCATTCTGGTCTTTGGCATCAGTCTGCCAGGTGATCTCAGAGTCGTCATTTCTCTTTTTCATGCTTCATTTTCCCTAGCCGTATGATAAAAATAATGTTATTGATCTCCTTAAAGCTTTTTGAGATCTACTGGAAGGATTGTCCTATCCAAACCCAATATGCTCATTTGGATCAGCTTGACAATGACTCCCTAGCTTATGGAAAGAACAAGTCTGCAACTTCTCATCCATTTCTGTAGCACCTGGTGCATGAGACTACATGAGGTGTCATGATTTGTTTGAGGGTTGTTGCAGCTCCTGTATCTTCAGTAGGAACAGTGAGCGTACATTTAAGTACAGTGTCCTGTGATAGGTTTCTATTAATTATTTTTTCAATACAGGCCATATGCTGTTATCTCAAGATTTTTTTCCAGAATGCATCGCTTTTTGACTTAAAATTGTCTCACATTTTCTTTACTCTCTTAACCTTTACTGAAGAAAATCCATGAGTGCTGGTTATGAAATGGTCTGTAAGGCCATGAATCATAGAATGATTTGGGTTGGAAGGGACCTCAGAGATCATCTAGTTCTAGCTCCCCTGCCATGGACAGGGACATCCTCCACTAGACCAGGTTGCCCAAAGCCCCGTCCAATCTGGCTTTGAACAGTTCCAGGGATGGGGCATCCACAGCTTCTCTGGGCAACTTCTTCCAGTGTTTCACCACCCTCACAGTAAAGAATTTCTTCCTTATATCTAATCTAAATCTACCCTCTTTCAGTTTAAAGCTGTTACTCTTTGTCCTATCACTTCACTGCATACCCTTGTAAAAAGTCTTCACTTGGAGATTGTGTGATTGAGCGCAACTCTCTGAGTGTGATCAGCCAGCCAGTTCCTCATCCACCAAGTGGCCCATCCATCAAATCCATGTCTCTCCAATTTAGAGACAAAGATGTCATGTGAGACAGTATCAAATGCATTGCACAAGTCCAGGTAGCTGACATCAGTTGCTCTTCCCTTACTCACCAACGCTGTAACCCCGTCATAGAAGGCCACCAAATTTGTCAGGAATGATTTGCCCTTAGTGAAGCCATGTCAGCTGTCACTGATCACCTCCTTCTTTCCCATGTGCCTGAGCAAAGTTTTCAGAGGAGGGTCTGCTCCATGATCTTCCTGAGCGCAGAGGTGAGACTGACTGGCCTGTGGTTCTCTGGGTCTTCCTTTTTTCCCTGTCTAAAAATGGGGGTTATGTTTCCCCTTTTCCAGTCAGCAGGAACTTCACTGGACTGCCACGACTTCTCAGATATGATGGATAGTGGCTTAGCAACTTCATCTGCCAGTTCCCTCAGGACCTGCAGATGCATCGCATCAGGTCCTATGGACTTGTGCACCTTCATGTTCCTTAGATGGTCTCAAACCCAATCTTCTACTGTGGGCTGTTCTTCATTCTTCCAGTCCTTGCCTTTGCCTTCTGCGACTTGAGCAGTGTGGCTAGAGAACTTGCTGGTAAAGACTGAGGCAAAAAAGTCATTGAGTACTTCAGCCTTGTCCATATTCCACGTAACCAGGTCTCTCATTTTCTTCCAGAGAGGGTCCACATTTTCCCTCATCTTCCTTTTATCACTGATGTACCTATAGAAGCTTTTCTTGTTGCCCTTTTTATCCCTGGCCAGATTTAATTCTAATCTATGTGTAAAACACAGAATTAGGCTTTCACTGTTTAGAAATGTTCTCACCCATACAAGGAATTTCTTTCTACCCTCTGACAACTGTCTGTCACACTGACATAAGCAGCACAAGTTAAGCAGGAAATAAATAAAGAAAATCAAGATCAACACATTTTTAGTTTACTCATGTCCTGGTTAACATGTTATATGGAAATAGTAACAGATATTAATATCATGCAAATATTTTTCATACTGTAGCAGGCTGTCTCTACAAGTGCAGATATCAGATAATTTCTTCCTCTCTTAATAGCTCTTGAACTGTCGTGAACATACATGAAGAACAGCTACACTTCAATGATCACACCTCAGAGCAAAATTATTTCAATTTGTATTTAGCATGTTTTTCCTCATGCTGCTTGTAAACTGAGATGGAATCTCACAACAGGACACAGCTAAAAAACCCAATCAATGTGCTCATTCTGTATTGAAAGGAGCTACAAACTGAAACCTTACTTTCAAAAATAATCTAAATGTCTTGAATGGTTTAATACGGAATTTGCTGACATTCTTTACATAAGCTAAGTGAGCTTATGTAAAATGCCTGCCCTGATGGTAAGTCCTTTCTTAGCTACTTTTAACCAAAAAAGTTCATAAGATGTCCCTAGTAAGAAGTTACTTGAATACTGTGATTTTATGATTCTACTGTTTCTCTAGAGGACCTTCTGAGGGGAACATGGTGCAAGGAATTGCAGTAGGACTCATGACATTGCAAAATCAAAATACAGGAAGCCAAATTTTCAATGAATATATAAACAGCTGCCACTATACTGAAACTAGAGGAGTTGTACTGTGTATGGCTGTGGTAATATAATCAGATGAGAAGAGAAGGCATTGACCATAACTCTTCAAAAGAGCTCTTTGTTATAATCCATATTCAGTCCAAATATAGAACTCTGGCTCAACTTTAGCTAATATTCTATCACGCTCTTTAGGATAGTGTCTAAGGATTAACTCCTAAGAGTTAAAAAAAGAGTTAAAATCTGTATGTGGGGTAAATTCTCCTCTGCCAACATGGATTCAGAGAGACCTTGTCCCAGACAGGAGTCTGAGCTGAAACAGGTGACATGTTTAGGCTGCAGCTATAAATTCCTACTTTGGTCTCGAAGAACACCATGTCCAACCTCTTTCTGTGGAAGAGAGCAACATACTCCAAGTTTTATCAGATCTGCTATTTTGAGGCTATTTTCTATCCCGGAGACATGTTCCTAAAGAAAAACAGAGCACTGTGATTTTGATTTTTTGTTCATTTAGTTGAACTTTAAGGTGGATAATTTCACAGATACAATTTATAGACCATCAACAAAAAATGTGGAATTGGAGCAAAGGGAGTGGAGGGAATAAATTTTATTTGGTGGAAGTGGGGAACTGTACAGCTGGGAAAGGGGAAGGGAAGGGAATGAGTGACCTTTTAAATTCTATTTGCCAACATGTAGCATGTTGATCCCAACCTGACCATACAGTGATGGTTGCATTGTATTAATTTTAGGATGTCTACTGTGGTTTTATCATTGGAACCCTTACAGTAGTGCTATGCTGGGAAAGACGTCACACAGCCAAAGATCTTGTACAGCTCTTGAAAAGTGCAGGTGGGGGTCCCAAGCCAAGCCTAATTCACCTGACCAGTGGCAAGTCCATGTTAGTGAGAGGCTTCTGGATAATTTGAATCCCCTAGTGTCAGAGGAAATGAGACAGCGAAAGTTGCTAGGGCTGATACTGCTGAAGCACTGTGTGTCACAGCTGCATGCTCATTTACATCCCGTCCTGTAAGAGACTGGTGAGAGCCTTTGAAGTTACTGTTACCTCCCAACTCTGAGACAGTCTTGGAGCTTACCTTGGCTCGCAGAGGAATGTGGTGTCTTGTGACTTGGGGCTAAACAGAAATTTTGTAAGTAGCTCATAGTTTCATAAAGATCAGTGGCTCTAAGATGGACAAGAAGGCAAAAAAGAATGGAGGAGATGGCTTGTAAAAAACTTTATAGGGGAGTAAATGTTCTGCTGAAATAGTATCTGCAGCTAGTCATCCAGCATAAGCCTAAAACTGGTTCCTTCTGGCAGCATAGGCTGACCAATTCCCACTGATGGCTAAAAGTCTTTTTGTTGACAGGGACAGTCTGTTCAAACCTTGGTCTTAATCAGATTTATTTTTTTTCCCTTTCATTAGCATCTGTGAATAGTTCTCAGAACAGTTTCTTCCTTGTAACTCCAGGCCTGATTGCTCATTTCTTGACTTGGCTTACTGGCCAGGAGCCTGGCACACAAATAAAGAAAAATTATCTACAGATTGATTTGTTACTACCTAATTCTCTACGCCATAGTGCAGAACTGCATACAATCCTATAATGCTACTCCATCATCATACAGAAGGGCACTCTGTGTGTACATAAACACAGACATTACATTTCGTCAGTTCTCTGCAGTTTTATGTACCACGTGCCAGGGTAGAAAATAGGCAACAACTCTGTCTAAAAGCCTCTGAGCATTGTTATCAGCCTATGTTGAGTTTAACAGAAACACACCCCTTTCAAAGGTAACCCCTTCACAATGCCACCACCTGTCATCTCTTTTTCCAGACTTAGAGTTACCATCTGTTTAGTTTCTCTTATGACAGATGCTCTATAAACATGAGTTATCTAAAGACTGCAAGTGCACTGCAGGGCGGGCGTAGCCTGGGGAGCACACGAACGTCCTGTTCTCCATTGTGCTGAGCAGTGAACCTACTGGAGCCGCAGCTGCCCTCCAGCCTTTCTGTGCAAACCTGATCTCAGAATAGGTAGGAGAGACTCAGTCAAGAAGCTGCCACATCTGGGAAGCACTCCTAGACCCCACGCTGCACACAGCCTTGTTTTACCTTTTCTTTTCTTTGCACTTCCAAAATGGAGCATGCACCTCCAAATGGTGTATCTCAGGTGGAGGTACTTAATAGAGAGCCACAGACATGGCATAGCAGTGTTTCCCTTTTTGTTCCTTGAGATGCAGTTCCCACCTTAAAGACAAGCTTTTTTTTGCTTTTTTTTTTTTCCTGCTTTCAAGCTATCTCCCGTTGCACTCAGGAGCACAGCCAAGGTCACCTGTTCCTGAACTGGTGATCTGCCCTCAAGAGGCACTAATCAGCTTCTGGGACTAGGAGGAGCACGTCTGTATCAGCCAGCGCTTGCACTGCTGTTTTGTTGTTGACAGATTTGGTTTATGAAGAGCATGGTTTACTTCTATGGTCTGGACAGAACAAACGGATCTGGAAAATGCTGCAGTAGTACAATCGGCTGTTACGTGGTAGATTGGGTTTGCACCTCTCAGAGGTACAGAGCACAGTATTTGGGCCATAGTTGAAGGAGCTTTAAGGAGTGTTTGACTCTCCTAAACTGCTCTGAGGACTGCAGTGGTCTCACATAACTTTCCAGAAAAGCCCTATGAGTTGCAACACCACTTGGTTTCTCTGTGCCGTGCTGCATCCCACAATTCTACCCAACCACATCTTCACTTCCCTTCACATGCCTCTGCAGCAGGATTTACATGGGGGCAGTACTGGAAGTAACTGGTTTTTGTTACAGTGGAGGAGCCAAAGAAATCCTCTGCCAGAAGAGCCCATGCTTTAGTGCCCATTCATGTTGTCCTGGCCCATCTACTTCACAAAAAAAAAAAAAAAAAAGGAAAAGTTCTTGTCCCTCCAGCACATACACAGTATAAGCTCATGACAATATCAGTGCAGTAAGAATAATATACCCTTCCCAATAACCACTCTGTCATCAAACTGCTAGTAATGACAGAAAAGAAAAAATTACTATCCAAATCCCACCCATGCAACAAAAATCATTGTTCCTAACTGTATGGCTTCATAACAGACTTGAGATTGTTAGAATGTAATTGAAGTAATTATGTATTGAATGCAACAGGAAACAAATGTCTTAACTTCTTTTTAAATCATTACAAATGGCATTGTCATAAGGCTCCAAATACCACTCCCAAAAGTACCAAAATCACTTAGATGGACTTGAAAGTTTCACCCAGCCTATTTGACAGACTAATATTTGGTAACCTTTGGAGGAAAGGATCAAATTAAAGGTTACAAATATGCAATCAATCAGTAGTTTTCACTATGTTATTTTCTGAGATTTTAAGCATATTTTTATGCAGTTAATTTATTAGCCAGTTCTTCACAATTGCTAGAACTTCTAATACGAGTTATTTACAAGTCCTAAAGTAGTGGATAACGTACAATATTAACTTACAGCATTCCACAAAAGTGTGAGCTGATGCAATGTAAAGTCAGAGCCACATACATTCATAAGGAAAATATTTTGCTGTTTGGACAGAGACACCTTTCACCTCCATGCATAATCAATCAGTGAGTTGAGGATAAGAATAAAGAGATTATTCTCCATCCTCACACTGCAGGAACTCAGTCTTCACTTAATGGGAGGACATATTTAACGTTGTATTTTCTAAAATAATACTAAAAGAAATTGAATTAATTTTACATTTTTGGGCAAGGCCTTAACAGTAATCTGCTCAAAGTCTCCCAGACTTAAAGGGCTTCTTGTCTAGGTCTAACGGCAGCAGTAGCAGCAAGTGTGAGTTAACCCAGAAAATGGTAATTTCCTGTCAAGAGCCCTCCAACAAACGTCGCTTTTATATCTGGCAAAGATCACTAGGCCCCAGTGTTTTGAGTTCAGCATGCTTAAGCACTCTTCATTAAACCGGATGTAGAGTGTGAAAGGTGATTCAGGCAGCATGGGCAGGCATCCGCCCAGATGGCTATGCTTTGGACACTCCAACAAGGCTGAATAGATGCTTCATTGGGTGAGTTAATAGTCAGGCAGGGGCCAATGAGTACTTTAAAAATATTGTCTTTCAATAGTCTCTTCACTGTAGGGAAAAAGAAGTCACTGACTCATTTGCGATTAGCTGACCTACCATTACAAAACTTTCCATCTTGCATTCAGTCATAACAGAATTTATTGTAAAATACTAGATATTTAGGGTCCATGTTATTTGCAAGCAATTATTCTTTTTACATTCATGACACATTCATAAACACAGCTGCATCGGGTGTGCTTGATGAAAAGGAAAAGCAGCCCACTGTATCCTGTCCCCTCGTGCACAGCCATTAGCCTTGCCTTCTTAGTAAGCCTTAGCATGACCTCTTGACTGCAGATAGGACGAGGATTATCTTTCCTTTTCAGTGCATCCTGAAGCTCATTCTGGGAGCCAAGGTTTCATTCCCCCAACAGCACAGGTTTAGGTCAAAACTACTTAACAGACATTATGTGGCTTCCCCACATAATGCCACGTACAACCAGGAGACCCACCACAATATTCCCAGAGTTCATTTTGTTCCTCTTGCTTATAGATGAAAGTTTGGCAGTCTACAACTTATCAAGTAGTAAATTATCCTGACTGATCCCAGGGCTTTCTCTTGGCATTTGTAAGGGTTATGAAAGCAAGTAATTCCCCTGTTGTAAGTCACAACCTCAAAGGAAAATTCCACTGAGTCAGGATGGCAAAGGATCCTGTTATGGTTAACACAGAGCAGATCAAATATCACATTGGGAAGAAGACAAGAGATAATCATTGGTGTATTATGGCAAAAATCTAGATTAATCTTGTTGTAAGTATATTCTTTAATACAGGAGTCTACAGTAACTTCAAGTATGGATCAATGGGTAATAAAGGCAAAGACCATGATAATTGGTATCAAGTGGAACACTACTGAAAACAAGAATGTTTCTAGCTTGGCCCTCATCTTGCAGCTCCACAGGTTACATACAGAAAACAGAAAGTTAAAAATGTATTCTTTGTGTGGAGTCATTTTTTCCCAATGATCCATCCTGATCCTGACTCCTACCCTCTCAAAGCATTTTGTACACGGTCATTAGTGGGACATTTGACATCAGCCAGGAAAAACAACTCATGGATTTGACAGCTATGGAAAAGGGACCATTATTTAACTTGACCCAATCTAACTAATGGATTACATCATGTAGGAGGAGGAAGAAAAGAGCCATCTACTGAGGACTGCTCATCTTCTGTCTTAAATATTTATCTCAAGGTTGGATAAATTCTTTCGCTGGCTGTAGACAGAGCACAGATGATTCACTTTTATTAGATGCCTGACTTTCTGACAACTAAAGATAGGGGAGATGATTTCAACTCTGAAGCTGTAGTGAATCACATGACAACTTCTCTCCTCTGTATTCATTATGGCAGAAGCTTTGTTCACCAAGATGTTGAGGTGAAGGCAGTCAGCAGGTCCTAGCATGAAAATTACTTCAATGTATTGCTGGTGCAGACCAGGAAAGCTGCATCCTAAATCTACTAGCTAGTCTCCCAGACACTAAAAATATAAAAATTGTTTCAACTTTTTCTGGAACCTCTTCTGTTTACTTAGAATACCTGCAAGGTGTTTGTCTCTTGAGGGCATTAATGAGTTAATTAATGAGTTAAAGGAGACAAGCATGATCCTAAATTCAAATTACCTAATGTAAAACTTCAAAGGTTGAGTTTCATTGTTGCTGGGCACAGGCAGCTCTTATCTTCAGCAAAAGCTTCTTGAAGGCCAGCAATTCTGCAAATTTGATTCTTCTGCAAAGGAATATAAGGCCTTCTGCAGTCAGTGCCTAATCTCTGCTGAATTTTCCTACTGAAAAGCCTCTTGCTGGGGTGAAGATGGAAATTTAGATGATCTTGTATAGACTTGTTGCCACTGTTGTCAAGAGAGCTTATTCTTATAGCTGTATTAGCAGTACCACTTGAAGTCTTCATGCTCCAGCATGGTGCTGCCATTTACAGGCCTGCTTCAGCAGCTGATTGCACAGGCAAATCCACAGTCTCTGTAGCACTGAGAAATATATGCTAAATAATGCATTGTACAGCTTTAATCTCTTCTCTCTCTCATCTGCTAACTGGCCTGTCTCCCCAGGACACGGTGAAATATGCTAAATCACTAACTACAGTACTTTCATCAAAAATAGTCTTCTCTTTCTCCTCTCTAATTAGGAGTGGCCAGCGTGTGGCTTTTGAGCTGCCTGAGGCTTGTGAACTGTTTGACTACGTTTGCCAAGGCAGGGCTGCCTTCCTGGCTGTGGTCTGGAGGGAGGCCGCAGAAACTCCTCATGGAGATATTGCTATAATTGCCTTGGGGACCCGCTTAGGCAACTGATTAACCCCAGCTCCATCCGGCAGTGGAGTAATGTAACGAAATCCTTTGGGAATCACTGATGATGATGTTCCTAGGAACAACTAACGCAGCCCTTCTCTCCATGACCCTCCAAAATACAGGAAGGTGTTTTACAGTCCTCAGTCATATAAGGTTTTGGCATGCAGCTTGCAAGCTTTGTAAGCATCAGAAGAAGTGATAGTCCTACTTTGGTGACAGCTTTCTAGTTAAGGAAACACCACAGTGTCAAACAATCCAAGATCATGAAATTTAAAATTATGACACTTTTTGTAGAAAAGGTACAGCCCTGCGTGTATGGATGCATTTGCATGTAAAACACAGAAGCTCAGAAGATACCTGGCTGGTCAAGGGCAACAGGGATCCAAACCGTCTCTGTGATGCAGATGGATAATAGGAGGGCAAAACAGGGAGAGCTATTTCTTACGCACAGCACACAGATGATCTGCTCCTGTAAGACAGGCAATAAGATAAACAGATGTTAAGCAAGCACTCCTAAGCACAGTTTACTTTCTGTTGCTGGGCGGCTTGTGGCTACACAGGGCAAAAGCCATTCTCTGTTTTCCTGCCTATCCTATCCTCAGCGTATCTTCCCCTTAGTGGGAGGCATTTGTCAAACTTCTTTGATTTCTAGTTTCCAGCTGTCACTGTGAACAACTAGGGACTAGAGAGATTCATTTTCTGCCTACTTCTTTTCAGAAGTTCTCCATTTAGCTGCTCGTTCTGAGACCAGACCATACAATATTTCTGCAGAAACCGGCAGAATGGCTTGTGAACATTTAAACGGGAAGGCACCTTGCCAGCAGTAAAGATCCTTTTACTCCCCTCCCTCAAAACTCAGTTGAGTAAGCAGGAGCTGGGACATTTTACACTGTTTTTTACTGAATAGCAAGTTTCCAAGTAAAAGCTGTGAGAAAAAGATTGGAAGAATTCAATTTATTTTTCTGCTCCCAGATATACCTGCCAGTACCTAGCTCTTTGATAAACTAATTCAATATTTAAATGCAGTGACTGCTTTGCAAGACTTTTGCAAGACTGACACTTTGGTTTGACTGCAGGCACTAGTTATCTGGGATTCCGCCTTCAGTATGTTACCTAGTTGTTGGAAGGCTGCCAATTCATATGATTTTCATTTTGTTAAAAACAGAATTGTGATACCACCAGCCCTTATTTTAAAATTCAGTATGTAGTAGATAATTCTTTAATTTGTTTTTCTCTGGTTTTATTGTAGTACCCTTTCAACAGCCCAACATCAAGAATGGAGCCCTGTTTGATGAGCAGCACTCCAAGGCTGCATCCCACACCAGTGACTCCTCGCTGGCCGGAGGTCCCGGCCGCGAACTCCTGCTACACGAGCCCATCCATGCACTCCACAAGATATGGAAATTCTAGTGACATGTACACCCCCTTGACTACACGCAGAAATTCTGAATATGAGCACATGCAACACTTTCCTGGCTTTGCCTACATCAATGGCGAAGCCACCACAGGTTGGGCTAAATGAAAATGACTGGTATCAGCTGAGCCCATATACTTAAAAGAATTCTAAAAACTTCATGTTATGTGAGACTTTTTACGGACATTCTTCAAGGGAGGTGAAGATGGAAAAGATCCTGGGCAGGTAAACGTAGTTCATAATGTGGGCAGATTGCAGACCAGTATGACTGAATGTTCCCGTAGCCGAAAAAGATTTTTGTGCTATTCTAAACCACTTTTTGGGCCGATCTGTGCCTTTTTTAATTCTGGCATGTGGGCCAACCCTGTGTGATATCAGTTTGAGTGAGCCATTTTTGCCCCCCTGTTATTGATAAATGTTAATGAGTCCTACAAAAAAAGTACTGGAACTATTTATAATTTGAATTAAAGACAGGAAATTCACCCTCAGCAAAACTCTGTCATCTGTTCTTCTTTTAAGCTCTTAATGCATTCCTTAAAAAACATTCTGCCAAGTCATCACTCGATATCAATTCCTCTGTCTGGCTCCTTAAAAGACATGTGTTGTTGGTAGGTTTCAGTTTACACCTAACTTTGTATATTGATGCACCTTTCTGTTGATCCAGTGAGTTTGATCTTTACAAAAGAGAAGAAAAAACCTGTAGCATTGAATTATACACTGCCTTAAGTTGACTATTGTTCTTATTATATAT
This sequence comes from Aramus guarauna, assembly GCA_013400195.1. Taxonomy (NCBI): domain Eukaryota; kingdom Metazoa; phylum Chordata; class Aves; order Gruiformes; family Aramidae; genus Aramus; species Aramus guarauna. The sequence continues at coordinate 460,476 of VXBL01002627.1, forward strand.
GTATTTGTGTTAAGTTTGCACAATCTGGAAAAATCTAACTTCTCTGGTCAGTAATGACAAGGTTAAGAAGGGACTTGGGGACTGGGAAGATTTTGGATTCAGAGCCACATATGTTAAATATGATGATATGAAGCAATTATGTAAAGAAAATGACACTGCAAACGTGATTATTCATTTAATTACCTATTGACAGGTATGAAACTGTTCTCTCAATTCCTTCACGTGGTGATAATTCTATATACTTCTACAAAAGCAAAATTCAAAGCTGTGCCTTTGAACTTATTCTGTACTGTGTATGTGTGGAAAAATGTATTGTATTTTGGGGAGATTTTTTCTTAGACATTTTCTGTCAGATTTGTAGCTATTTGTGAGGTTTTGTTAGATTTTATTAACATAGCTTTTTCTTCTGTATTATAAAATGCACCAAGCAATTATGGTGGACCTATTACCCTATGGGTAAGAAATAAATAAATGGAAATATGACATCAGGCATCTTAGTAATTGTTTTGTAAATAAAATCTTTGATAGCACCCAGTGTGATGCTAACCACGTTTATGCCTAAAATGGACAAAAGTGTTATTTGTACAGTTGTGCAAGGCATATGAGGGATTTTCACAGTCAAATAAAGTTCTTGAAATTAAATAGATACCACTTAAATTTACTTAAATGCAGAAATTTCTACAAGCTGCAAACCTTCAAAAAACCCTAAATGTGACCATGTATGTTTTTATCCAATGAAGGACTTGAGAACATATATAACTCACAGCAAATGTGTAGTCCTACACCTGTGCTTTTCAGCTGAAAGGGCTCCAAGCTCTTGGCTATGACTGTACAGATGACTCTGTACTGTTTGGCTTAAGTCCTGCCGCTGTTGCTCACCCAAGCCAGTGTACTTACTGGGGCAGGTCTGGAAAACCGGAAACAGAAAAGTAATTTTTCCTTAGGTAACTAAATAAAGTGGCAAAATTCTCAGACCTTGTATATTTAACTAGTGGGTAAACTGGTGAGAGTTTGGGGTCTGAAATAACTACAGGAATGAGCTGGAAAACTGCAAGAACTGAGGGAGGGAGGATGTTCCAGGCTAGGTTTGGCAAATGTTGAGGCACTTAAATATTCAGCCAAGGTCCTGGTTGGTTTTTTTCAGAGGCACAGCGGGAGCCTATGTCCACCTTTACATATCTGATGAAAATCTTGATTCCTAGGTTAGTGTCACAGACCTTCTAAAATTTTACCCTGTCAGCTGGTGTTATTACTCAATATACGTTTGCTCCTCACTTTTATTAAGGACAGGGGAGATCAGGCTTAGGCTAACTCATCTATTTCAATCTTATTCAAGTTATCTTCAGGCAAAATTGTCTACACATGAAGAAAGTAAGTCCTGTGAGGAAGTTTTTTTGAGTGGCCAGTCTTTAGCAGATGGAGTTTTGATGTGTTTGAGACCAAAGTCCTACTTTGCATTTTGTTACTGAAGATGTTTAAATTAAAACATTGATTCTGGCTTATTAATTATTAACAAACATAGAAATATCTGCCTCATCAAGACTGTGAAAAATTAGTATGAGAAAGACAGTGTCACTAGAATAGAAAAATCCACTTTCTCTTCTCCAACGGATTCCAAATCCCTGCATTGCATCGTATCTGCCAAGAGCCTGCTGTGACCCTGCTCACGCATTCACTATCGCTGGGACACTGATCAGTCTCCAGTTACCTGATGGACTGCTGACCATGACCTGCCATGGTCCCTCTGAGGACCAGATGTATAGGCGAGACGCTTGTGGGCAGAACGGACCGGTGACTCAAAGCTGGGTCTTTGGAAGGATCAGGAAGGAGGTGAACCCCAGCACCACGCAAAGGAAGCCAGAAGCGCATCCTACATTTTTTAGAACTTGTTAAACCAAATGAAGTCTAATCCCCATTGACTGAAAGAGAAAGCAAGAACATTTTAGTCTACAAATGTGCCACATCCTTCAACATGTTTGGGGACAACTCAGTTACCCTGACATGAAGAGCCCAGGGAGACTGTTCAGGAAGGAGGATGGATACTGGATACGGTGTGAGCCCCAGAAATAATTACTTTCTCAGTCGAGAATGGCAACACCATGTGCAAAGTGCTGGGAGAGGGAATGTTGACCAACAGCAGCACCACAAAGCTGCTCATAAAAAAGAGCCACAGAACATTGCCAGTCAGATAGGGCTTTGAAGGTCTTTTGCAAAAGAACCTCCACAGTCTTTCTTTTTTTCTTTTAATTAATTTAGAAACTTGTGTTGATGCCACAGGAGTCTGAACATGCACTTCCAAATACCTTTGAACTGCTTCCTGATGAGGGCTTTGAAATTTAAACTGGACCTTCATGGGGAGCAATATATAGATTACTGAACACAGCTCTACAGAGGTCACCACCACCATCTGCATCAGAAGGACTGCAAGGGAAAGCAGCCCTCCTCCTTGACCACTGCAGGTCAGAACCCACCATATTAATATAAACCGTTGCAGCTTTCAGGTCACAGGGGTATATACCAGGCTGTGAAGTGCAGCGGCTCATGAGAGGATGATAACCTCTGGGCAGAGTGGCTACTTAGGGGCAGGAGTCTCTTAAATCATCCCAGTACAAATTGCCAAACCTCCTGAGTCAGAGCCTGCAGACTGTTAATTAAGCCCGTCCCTTGACCATGGTAACTGAAACTGCTGTTTTGTGCCTAGCCACGTATTTATGAGTACATAAAGTAAATATGTGGCTCCACAAATCTTTCTGAAGATGCTTTTATACCACATGCCAAAATATTCAATCTCTCTTTTCTTTTTTTTCTTTTCCTTTTCTTTTTCTTTCTCTTTTTTCTTTTTCTTCTTTTTTTTCCTTTTTCCTTTTTCCTTTTTCTTCTTTTTCTTGCTCTCTCTTCTCACAACAAACACATTTTATTAAAAGTGTGATCTTTATCATGGGCTAAAACATAAAAGATCTAATATATAAAATACTGTAATATTATATGATATAGCATAACTAACATAACATATACTATTTTAATAGATGCATACACACAAACATATACGTATGTATGCATATAAAAATCCATTACAATTCTTCAAGATTTTTCATTACCAGGTAGAAAAAAGACTCAGCGGGGGAAGAGCAGTGAGAACTCCATTCACTAGCATGAATCCTGTTTTTGTCAGGCTACCTCTTGCTGCTAAGGTCACTACCCTTTGACAAAAATGGCCTCTGACCTCCCCAGCCCCACAATTCTGTTGTGACTGACCCTGAAACCCATGAAATTCAGGGGCAGACATTGCTTTGGAAGGTTTAGATAAAGCTGACTAACATGGGAAGGGCTCACGGTATGCACCCGTCTGAAAAGGTCTGGCAGTTCTTTGGTAGAGGGTGCAATTTATTCTGTCCCCCTCTTTCATTGAAATCCTAATCCTTCATATGCTACCTAAAGTGGAAGCTAAAACGCACTGATGATGAATAACAATGTGCCTTTAAAGGGCAGTAACAGTTTTCTAGTCTTTATTTTTCAGGGTTTTTTAATTAAAAAAAAAAAAAAAGAAAAGAAAAGTAATTGGCAATGTATGAGTAAAATGAGTGTTTTGCTGTGCTGTGAAGTAAATCTAAGCAGGCTCATGCTTTGTGATAGAATTGTAAATCAAACGAAGGATAGTTTTTACTGGATTTCTCTCAAAAGTTGCATTAGTATACACGCGGACCTGACTCAGAAGAAACGGTTATGCACTTCAGGCTCAATTCCTGTGGTTCTGGTTTTGTATCTCGGTTCAACCCATTGCGGCGAGAAACCCCTACCCAGAAAATCCCGATCCTAGTTTGGGTCCGCGTCTTACACGAACACAGGCACCCGCTGACACACCTGGGCACCCTCAGCACGCGTTGGAGCCACCATCCCTCTGCAGGTGAAACCTCCCTGCCCTCGTCGTATTTTCCGGCACGGAGCCGATCGTTTGCGAGATGAAAAGTTTCTCTTCGTGACCACAGAGTGCCTCCTGAGTTGCTGCTGAAGGAGTAAATAGCCCAAGGAGAGACCGACCACAGCTCCCTCTGACGTTTTATTACCGTGGTTTTTGGTTAACTGCGCTAGAATTTTCTGCTATCTGGGCAATGAATTTTGATTGTAGGGCACCTTGAGTATGGGAACCCTACATATCTTCTCAAAGTTGTTCAAACCTCCGGTCTTGCGGAGCATCGTAGCTCAGCTTTGCTGTCACCGGGGGCTCTCGCCCGGGTGCAGCCCACCCTGCCGTCCCGCCACCGCCCCGACAAAACGCGGCAGCGGCACGGCGCCGGCGTCTCTCTCTGCTCACACCCGCATCAACACCCTCCAGAAAATGTATCAACCCCTCCGTGAGTGGATATCGGGCAGTTTGGGGAAGGTGGCCACGCTGTCCCTCAGAGAGAGGGGTTTGCCTCCAAATGGAAATGGTGAATTTTCGTGTGCTCACCACTCTGGTGGCTTGGACTTGAGTAAAAAAGGCGTTTGCTTTGCTGCCAGGCGTTACGGCAAAGCCTGACGAGGGGCGTATGTGTCGGGTGTGGTTTGTGCCACTGACCAGCCCCAGGGTCTCTCCCGGCCGGTGCTGTCCGCTTGACACTCGAACCCTCACTCCTCGTCCCGCTCCGCCGCACTCGTCGCCCGGCGTCGGTCGGGGCTGCCCGGCGCGGACTACAGCACCCATCGTGCCCCGCGGCACCAAAGCCCGCGGATCCCGCCGCGCACCGCAGTCCCGCGTCGCATGGCATGCTGGGAGACGTAGTCCTCTCGCCACATTCTCCTGGCGGCGGGACTGGGCGGGAGGGCAGCCAATGGGAGGGTTCGGGGGTGCACGCGGCCCTCCCCACCAGCCAATAGCGCGCGAGCGCTGCCTGCCAGTCCGGGCGGTTTCCAAGGGAAGCGTTNCCCTCCGCCCTCGCTCCCCCCCGGCGGTGTCGCCGCCCCGCCCTCGGCAGCCACGCCGGCACCGGGCCGCGGGGGTCCCACCCCCCCTTCCCCCAGCCTGCCGGAGCTCCGGCCGCTGCCCCGCGGGCTCGGCTCTGCGGCGGGGCCCCCGC
>VXBL01002627.1:472555-534431 GCA_013400195.1 Aramus guarauna
ACTGGTTGACAGCCGGCTGAATATGAGCCAGCAGTGTGCCCAGGTGGCCAAGAAGGCCAATGGCATCCTGGCTTGTATCAGGAATAGTGTGGCCAGCAGGAGTAGGGAAGTGATTGTGCCCCTGTACTCGGCGCTGGTGAGGCCGCACCTCGAATACTGTGTTCAGTTTTGGGCCCCTCACTACAGGAAGGATGTTGCGCTGCTGGAACATGTCCAGAGGAGAGCAACAAAGCTGGTGAGGGGTCTGGAGCACAAGTCTTACGAGGAGCGTCTGAGGGAACTGGGGTTGTTTAGCCTGGAGAAGAGGAGGCTGAGGGGAGACCTTATCGCCCTCTACAACTACCTGAAAGGAGGTTGTAGTGAGGTGGGGGTCGGCCTCTTCTCCCTGGTAACAAGCGATAGGACCAGGGGGAATGGTCTAAAGTTGCGCCAGGGCAGATTTAGGTTAGACATTAGGAAAAACTTCTTCACAGAAAGGGTTGTCAGGCTCTGGAATGGGCTGCCCAGGGAGGTGGTTGAGTCCCTGTCCCTGGAGGTATTTAAAAGAAGGATAGATGAGGTACTTAAGGACATGGTTTAGTGGTGGGATGGCAAGGTTAGGTTAGTGGTTGGACTTGATGATCTTAAAGGTCTTTTCCAACCTAGATGATTCTATGATAAAGCCCACAAGATTGTAATGTGAGCTGTTGCTTGTCCTGGTTGTTTTGCTTAAGGATGTACGTGTCTGCATTGGCCTATATGATGGGTGCTATAGATATAAATCAGTTGGCAACCTCTGTCGTACTGCAAGATCTAGTCAGGTACCAGGCAGATCAAGTTGGTGCCATTCTTTCTTATCTCGTCATATACTAATAAAAAAATATGAATTTCTGAAAGCTTGTTTTCAGCATGTAAACAGTATTGAAATTGCCAACCAGAGGTAGATGTGTTCAGGAATAGCAACTGAAATTAAGGCAGTGTGGCTGCTTCAGAGGAGCTTAACCAGCTCTTAGAAATCTGAAATATTTGTCTCAACCAGCCAAGAAGTTCTTGGCAGTATTTTGCTGGAAAAGTTTGAGTCTTCAGAACTGCAACACTTCACAGCAGCATGGCATGGTTGACACAAACAGTTGGTTCTTTAGGTCCATGTTGGAATCAACTCCAGAAAATGAGTATCTGGTAGCTTGACCGGGCAGTCACCTTGGAGAGAGGCGTCAGGCATAGTGTCTCTCTCTCGATGTGGCACAGCAGGTACTTCAGCTCAAGCGTCACGTGTCTTAATGCAAAAAGGAAGGGGTTTTTTAGAACCACTTTCTCATCATTTAATAGCTTTGTTCTCCATTATTTATACCTTGACAGGCCTGAATCCTGCTTCTGAAGTAGCAACAGATTTGTGCTGTTTACAAACTTAAAATGGCAAGAAAATCACAGCTCTGTTTGTGGCCTGGAAAAGTCTGTCAGTACTGATTCCCTAGTTAGCCATGACATTGCTCAGCTGGAAGGAGCTACAGCACCATTTACCTAAGTGATAGAACAGAGAAAATAAGTCTGCCCAAGGTAGGAAGCAAGACTGACTTTTTAAATTGTCTGACGATGCTGAGTTTAGGGGAGGAACGGGGGAAAAAAGGGAGCAGCAGCCAAATGTAAGAATATTACTCATAAGCCTGAAATGGTAGGGTCATCTTGATTTGACCTATTTCCTCTTCAGCTCCTTATGTTTTATCTGCTTCGCCTCTTGTAGCACTTATACCATCTGGTTTCTACTCTGTCTCTGGCTTGCTGTGTTGGGTCAGTCCCGTAATACAAATCTTTGAATTTTGAGATTGGTTTTCTTTATTTATTGTTCAGGTTCAATTTGAACATAATGGATCTAAATTAGATTCAAGGCCTCCTTTAGTGGGAAGAAAACCACCAAAACGGACTTTTCCCCCGCATTGCTGAATGTTTTAAAGGTGTTGAAATAGAAAATGGTAAATCATATAAAACGTATTGTGGGACTTTCTCTCCTAATTAAATTCATGATGTGGGGAGTTTCCTTAAGGCTGTGGACTGTACCATATGTGAACTTTGGAAGGATGGAAGCAGTAAAGTATGTCAACGGGGCAAGACGCTGTCACGCTCTGAATCTCAGAAGCATCTCGTCATTAGATAGGGCAGTTGACACTGTGACAGTTCTGGGAGGTCTGAACATTTCTGCAGCTGCAAAGGCACAGAACTTTTCTCCTCCCAGAAACTTTGTTGCAAGCTTTTAGAGTCTGTTAGTGAGCAGCCTATAAAAATATTAAGCTCAAGCACTCCTGTGGGCACACTGTGTGGTGTCTTAGAACAATAACAACAGCAATTAATACTGACTTTACTGAAACCCCTTAAGGGAGTACCAGTCTGTAAGAGAAGAAAAGTTACTAAGTATCCTTCATTAATACCAAGCACATATTCTAATTCCCTCTGGTCCTGCCCACTCCCATCTGGCACTCTTCAGTTTTTACATCTCTTAAAGTTTATGTCAAGCCAGTGAGACCCATCTTTCCTTTTAAACCCCTTCTTTCACCACTGGGGTGCAGAAGTTATAAAGAGTTCTCCCTCCCTCTACAGTAGGGACAGCAAGGAGGGGTGCTAAGAGTGCAGCTATACAGAATTTCACCTTTCTGTGACTCGGAACCAGGTGTTTATTCCACGGGTTCTGACAACACAGATGACTCTACATGCTCCTCATCTTACCTGTGGAGTGCCATTTAGCCTAAGGTCTCGCATGTTCAAACCTGTGACACGGACCTCTGCCATGTCAGAGCTGGCAGGCTCCTGCCAAACTGGCCATCCTCCTGCTGTCGATACAGGCTGAACAATGAATTTTTGAAATTAAGCAGACCGTAATGCTCAAGGAATACAGATGTACACCTTCCTCGTTCTGCCCATGTCTGTCCCCAAAGACTAGGCAAAAATTGGGCATGGCCTTTTCAGAGGTGGTTATCTAATTGTGCCATTATTCAGCACAGTTGATTATAAATGTTATATAAATGTTGCCTTGACTTACAGAGAAAACAAAAGCTCAAAAGCTTGAACTAATATTCAAAACATTCTTTGGCTTACCACTTTGTATGCTTAACTCTGAAAATTAATAGCAGAACAAAACACTTATTCTTTTAATGCTGGTTCTGTTACCAGAAGCAATCAGACAACATTCTTATTCAGCAGTTCCAAGTTATGCCTCTTTGCTCCTGGAATATCTTATCTCTGACTTGCCAGAAACATAATATCTCTTTGATTTTCTATAACACTGTTTTGTATGGTCTAGTGAAAATACAAGAAACATGTAAAATGCTTAATTTTGCCTTAATATGAGATGTAGAGGGGTTATTTAGGAGAAAGTTCTGTATAACTTGGAGAGCCACAGAAACTTAGAATTGTAAAAATTAAGGTCTGGTTTATTGTGATTGCTACTAACATTCCTTTCATTTACCTGAAGTTGGGTAGAGTCTGCTACAAATCTTCATGGTTATGGCAAAGTAGAAGGTCACTCTGAGGAATAGATAGCAATACAGATGGGGTAAGCAATTCCAGACCTATACGACCTGTTGAGGAAATACAGTTCCTTAAACTTCGTGTCTGACACTGCAGTTGCTGTTCAGTGGTGAGAATGGTTAATGAAATCTGCAGAACTAGGTTGAATTAAATTAAGAACGTACTTCTCTTGAACCTCTAGAGAAAATTTAATTAAAATTGAGATATGAAAATGGTGGAAAAACAAGGGTCAGAAGACAAAGTGAACTAGAGGGACTTAAGCCAGTATAGGAGGAGGAAAGCATGACTTGGTACCACTTATGATGTTCCCTTTCTCCTAAAAAAGTGAAGTGCTGTGGCACATAATACCTGGTGAGGCCAAAGACATTGTGGCTTCTGTTTCACCCATGCTAAAAGAGTAAACGTGCACTCTCTGTTGGGTCTGACTTTTCTTTCCCAGTTATTAAAGAAGGATGAGGAGGAGTCATTTGATTTTGTGGCCAGTTCTTTGATTTTTTTTTATTTAAGTTAAGCCTAACAAGTGTAGTAGGAGTTTCATAAGTCTGACATGTTGCTCCCCATGTGCTAGTATCACTTGCTGTTCCATCAGGATGGGTGTATTTATGCCATGAAATATACAAAATAGTTTTTAAGAACATTGATCTTGAGAAATGAGTGAAGGTGACAGAAAATCAAGCACACCTCCTGTGCTCTGCTGTTGTGGAATTTCTGTTCTTGATGGATTTACTTGGCACTTTGTTACTAATAAGCTCTGTTACTGAGGAAAGTGGAAAATGGAAGCAATGTGTATTTCCAAGTCAATTTAGAAGCAGTGGTTGGTTGTTAGGTTTTGGCTTTGGGTTTTTTTTCTCGCTTTAGTTTAAACTTGAATGCTAAGAAGCATACTTCTCCCAGTACTTACAGTATCTATGGCATAATTAAAAAATAACAGTGCAGAAAATGAGAGATAAAGTATGCACTCGTTCTCTAATATTTAGTGGAACTTTTGTTGTTCACCTTTGAATTGCAGATTCTCTAGCACTGAATAATCTGTATCTAAATGAAATGTTGTATTCAGTAAAGCAGTGTTGTTTACTTGGATTTGAATACTTGCAGAATGGAGACTATATTCTCTTGTTCCTGCTCTAATCCTAAGGCCTGTGTAAGTAAAGAGAATGATTTGCTGAAGGGAAAGAAGCAAATAAAGGGAAATTGTCTCAGTTTTTCACCAAGATATTTATTATTATGATGTTGAGAAGCCACAGTAAATTCAGCTGACATAATGTAGCCAAAATTTAGTGGTCTGTGAAATGAAAAAAGTAGATATAGTTCAAATGTGCTTCCTAAACACCTCCTTCAAAGACCGAAGGTGGGAAAAGACCTGAAATGCAGGCACCCTAGCACCAAGGAGCAAGATCATGAAGTATCCTCTTTTTTGCAAGCATCTATTTATCCCCAGCTGAGATTGAGCCTGGAAAATATAAGCACCTGTTAATAAGCATGCACAGTGCTCTCCACTACCACCCCACCCCCAAAAAAAAACCCCAAACCAAAACCAACACCCCACACACACACACAAAAGAAAAAAAACCAAACCCAAGCAAAAACCACACGCACACAAAAAACCCCAACCCACACCAGACATCTGTACCCTTTGTCTTATGGCATGCTGACAGCCTACGGGGAGGTAGAAAAAGCACCACCTGAAGAAAATGCTTTTGTCATCACATCCTCTCCTTTTCTTTTCTCTCTGTGCATCCCTTCCCTCTCACTGTCAAGAAGAAAGCAGAAAGCATGTTGTATGGCATTTGGTTTTAGTTGTCTCCAAAGCAATTTTGTAATCGGATGAATTTTCTTTCCTTGCCTCAAAACTTTCCGTGGATAGCTCTTCAACTATAATCAGATGCTCAGTTTTTTTCCCAGGCTCCTATTGGCGCTTAAGATTGGCCAGCAGTGTTTCACTGTCACGGATCTCAGCGGCATTGGAAGTGGGAGGCAGTATCTCAACTGAATGCCAATTCCTTTAAAATTATTCTTGATGGCTCACCAGGGTCTAACTCCAGAGAACTCTTGCAGAAGTTCTTACATGGTTTTCCCTTCTGCGAGTCTTGCGTCTTAAAAAATTGTATGTTCCTTTAATCCCCAGGAAGCTTAGTTACTTGTTCTTAAGTGTATGGTGGCTTAGTTGTTAATATAGTATGCAGAAAACTATATAACTAATGCTTGTAAAAAATAAAGTCTAGCCTTGCTTATATTGTGAAATCTTTTATATAGCCAAGGCTTCAGGAACATGTAGGAAATGAAGGACCTTACAAGCACACCAGTGGTTTTTTTTTAGTTGGAAGCAGGTTGGTAATTCTCAAAACAAAACAAAACAAAAACCAAAAAAAACCCCAACAACAACAACAAACCTTGTGTTCTATTTAGGATTTATCTTTAGTGCAGGCAACCAGAGATAAGAATCTTACGTTGCTGCGTTTCGCTAAGATTTGAAGCCGTGAGGTAATGGGTTTTATAATCTTTCATTAAATTGCCAGGATAGTCTTCAAAAGTGTGGAGGGAGGGTTCGGCTTCCACCTCCTCTGGCAAGTCAGTGGGAGTTTGGTGCTCTTGGTCATGTTGCAGTGACCCTTCCATAGCAGAAGGTGGGTTCAACTTACGGGGTGGCGGGTGAGGGGGAGGGAAATCAGTCTGAATTTGGGAAGATTGGTCTCTCTTTAGTTAAATGAGTGTTCTGGTTTTGTCTGACTGAGATTACAGACCAGAGCGCCAGGTGTAAAATGTGCATAGGCTCTACTGCTAACAAAAATGAGCAGAAACTCTCCTTAATTTCAATGGTTATTGATTGGATCAGATGATTGATGAGGTAATCCTTGGTATTCAGAGACCTAGAAAGAAATTCCAGCACTGTTCATGAAGAAATCAGATATGTTTTTATGTTGCATTTACTTACTAAGGCAGTCTGTCTGGCGCGGTGTGTCTTTGAAGCATTCATTCCGTATCCTGTTTTGGGTAAGGCTGGTAACTTGGTTTGTTGTAGTGTTAATATGGCACTGCTACACAGTTCCTGAAGAGAGGGAGAGTCCACTTGGTGAACCAGCTGTTGGATTTGGGTAAATTATTACAGACAACCTTGTAGCAGCTGATGTCAACAAGGAAGACTCTAACTGCTAAATCTAATAGAAACGTGCTTAAACAGGGAACAGAATAAACTGACCTTTTCCTGGACTTCTCTGAACTCTCTGTTCAGTTCTGTGTTACTCCTCAAAACCAAACAGACTTCATGACTGTTGCTTCAGCTTGCAAAGCAAAGTTAATTGTATGGGAAACTCTCTCAACAGTAGAAACAAAATTCTTGTAAGAAGTTGAGCTGTGACCAACTAATTTGACTGTGGATCTAGACTGGTCATTTTTTGTTTCCTAGGCATTTTTGAAAAAGCACTTTAAAGACGTCACCTTCAGAAACATTTAGTGCAGGTCTAGCATACTCAAGTCAGGGGGTTGTACAGTTCTGTGGGAGCAGCGTTAATGTTGAAGATCGCTGAAAACTCTGTACCTGCATACCTTTTTCCAGGTACTTGTCTACAAAATTTCTGTGGTAAGTACCTATATGTCTGTACAGGTGGTCAAATGTGGGTTTTATGCTGTTGCAGTGTCTATGATATTTACACAAAGTTTTCTTACGTTGCTTGTGTGATAGTAAGAGGTGGAGCTAACTCCTTGTTTTCAGACTCTTACTGGATTAATCTAGTCAAGGCTGTGGAGATGTAGTCAAGGTCTTGCTCGTCTGGGTGGTGCTTTTGGGTGGGCTTCACCCTAGGACAAGCATACTAGAAATCATATTGTGAGTTCCTACTGTCTGACTTTGTTTACAGATTGTCTTTTAACATTGTTGAAGACTTGTGGGTTTTTTCTCCCTTATTCTTCTGCAGTGTCTGTTCTAGATTTGCTTTAGACTTAACGTTTTTTGTTTTTGGTTTTTTTTTTTTTTGGCTTTAGTTGTAAGTACTCACAGTAACAAAACTTGCTTGGATGTCCCAAGTGAAACTTTTGTTTTGAACTTTGGGTAGGGTGGTGGGCTGACTTTTTGTTGTTGTGGTAGTGGTGAAAAGTGCGATTCCAGAGACTGTTCCCCAAGAACTATTTTTTTACTTTGCTAGTATTGCTACGCCTTTTTTTTATCACTCTCTTGTTGACATATACTGCCTGAGACCACAATATGAATTTCAGGTTCTATGCGGACTTCTGCACTAGGGCCATTCAAGTCAGTTGCTATTCTGGCTTCTTTGGTAATTTATTCATGTCAGTGGTCAAGACACAAAGCTTGAGGGTGAGAAAGGGGAAGGAACTGTGTCCTGTGAGGTACAATGCAGTTTGTATTGCCACTTATCTGGGAACTTCTTTGTAACTATACTTCTGGCTCTGGTACCCATAAGTAGTAGTATTATCCTGAGCTTAAGGCATAAAACCCATATGGAGTCCTCCCCCATCAAGCAATCTCTTCTGTCCTCTCTTTTCTCCCTTTTTATTGCTCATCTGATTGTCTATTTCTGTCTTATAAAACATAATTCTCTTGTAATTCAGATAGCGGTTTTCTGACCTGCATATTCTTGGACCGTTGTATTTTCTCATGCTGCATTTATATGATTAATGTTTTACCCCTGCAGTCATGTTGGTATAAAGCATCAGTGAAGCATTCTGACTTCAAGAGCAATCTGTGTTGACAGCGCAGCAGTTTTGCTGCTTTGGTAAAACTGCTACAGCCTAAGTCTTGCAATAAAACTGCATTATGTTTCTGTGTCAGGGGTAACATTTCTAAGAGTCTTACTTAAGATGGGAGGAGTCCGTAGATTAGGTTGAAGCAGCAGCACAAATTATAGCTGTTACCAAACATGGAGTACTAATACCTGTATGTTGAGCAGCAGTTACTTTAGTTTGGTTTCTTTTCTCCCAGCCTCCACACTGAAACAACTTGAACTTACAATTTTGCGGGTACTGTAGGTATGAATGTTCTATTCTGATGTATTTTTAAAACCTTTCACTTTTCTCTAGCTATGTCACTCTGACTACTCAAGTTTTTAGTCCTTATACTGAGAAGACTTGGTAACTGGCAATGGTGGATAGCATCTGCCATTTTGGCTTAATGCTTTTGCCAATGTTCATGTGTTTGGATTGTATCCATGAGGAAAACTGCTTTTGATGATCTTTGGAGGTCTTTTGCAATATTTTATGTTTTAAAGAGCTAATACAGAATACCTAGTTTCTCAAGTCAAGTCAGCTGAGGGCTCAAAAGTTATATGGAAGCTTAGGAAAAGTAATTTCCTGTTGCCACCAATATTTTAATGCTAAAACTGTTCCTTTTTTGTTGTTGTTGTTTGTGTTTGCATAGAAACTATGTGAGGGAATTCTAAACATCCTTGAAAACGACACAAAAACTTCATGTCAAGTTGCCTGCCTGGAGGCCCTGCGGATTCTCTCCAGGGACAAGAAGGTTTTAGTGCCTGTAACCACGAAGAGGAACATGCAGATCCTCATGAGGCTAGCAAAGCTGGACACTGGGGAAGATCCTTTGGAGAGAGTGTCTGAATTTCCTGTTATAGTAGAAGCTTTAAAATGCCTCTGTAACATAATTTTTAATAGCGCTATTGCACAGAAGCTCAGTTTGGAGCTGAATCTTGCAGCTATGCTCTGCAATCTTCTGGAAAAATGCAAGGACCAACAGTTTGTTGGTGACATTAAATGCTTTGATTTGCGTCTCCTCTTCCTCTTGTCGCTTCTGCACACAGATATTAGATCGCAGTTGCGTCAGGAACTACAAGGGGTGCAAGTTCTGACTCAGGCTTTGGAAAGTTCTCTGAGTGTAAGATGGACAGAAGAATATAAAGCAGCGGAAGATCGTGACAGGCCTCCTCTATCTTTGCAAGAGACAGATTGTGCCATTGAGGCACTAAAGGCTCTTTTTAATGTAACACTTGACAGTTGGAATGTCCACAGCAAGGTAAGGCTTAGCTCAAGTGTTTTTTAAATTTGTTTTGTTTAGCCTGCAGGAGCCGGAACAGCAGGTAGATAAACAGCAGTTGTCCAAGACCCAGAGCAAGGATGTGAATACTTAACTTTTGCCACTGTAATTTTGATGGAATATGATTGCATTTTTCAAAATGGCAGCTAAGGCAGTCTTGAAATTTTGCATCATAATTTGTCTGTATGCAAAATAAGTCTGAGAAAATTTGTCTGTCTGAATTCTGGTTGTGTCATGTATTGATGATCTTGGGTTTTCAAGAGGTGTTGAGTCTTCAATGTTCATGGTTTTGAACACCAAAATAACTTTTTTGTTCCTGTCACTACTTAGGCAAAAACATCTAATCAATACATTTTCTATGTAATAGGAGAGTAGCTTCCTTTATATAATGCAAATTAGAACTGTTAAGTTTCCAAATATGAAATAGTTGTCTTTGCATTTTTTAAAAGTCTGAGATTTCTGAAAGAAAACAAATACTGTTTGCTAATAATTAGCTGGCTAGGAAAAGCTTTTTAATATAGGCGTATCAGATGGCTGCATCTCTGGAGATTGTGAACTATGGCAATAAGGTAATAATTAGAGCTGAGAAGTCTCCCTAGTTTTCTTCTGTTTTTCTGGTCATGATAACCACAGCAACTCTTAATTTTTAAGAAATAACTCTGAAGAAAGAGTGGTACTGTTTTTAATATCTTTCTCTCCCAACCTCAGGTTTGGACTTAAACGTAAACTTTTAAGATGAGGTCAAGTATGAGAACCAAACATGTTTTTATTGTTATGTCTTATGAATAAGATTTATCTTGGTTTTTTCATTACAACATCAGATCTATTTTTTTTTCTCTCAGACAAATATGCTTACTATGTGTTGCATCCCTAAATTTACAAACAGAAATTATAAGGAGATAACTTTATTTGTTGAGTAAGCTAAGTCTGTGCTGCAGTAATAGCAGTAAATAGGGAATCTTTCTTTTTAGTACACGTCGCATTGTCTCTAAACCACTGCTGTTAACTTTTCACTAGGCATTGTAAATATGCAGCATATAGAGCTAAGAAGAAGTTTACAGTAGTTAAAACTGACAAATAGTTGTTCTCTTTAGTGCATTGGACTAAACAATAAATATGATATTAATGATAACATTAAGGAATGTAAAACTTGAGAAAAGTCTGAAGATTATTCTTTGCTTTAATGTCTCAAGAATATGCTGAATAAGAAATCCTGAAAATTAAGATTGAGTGGGTAGAAAAATCAGAGACACTAATACTTCAAATTTCAAGGAAATATGAAAAAAGTGAGGGACTTTTCTCTTGTTTATATTCCTGGGTTAGACATTTATTTAAAATATCTTTAACTTTGTCAGAGAAAGTTCTTTGTATAGACAACTGATTATTTTGGAGGTAGGAACTTGAGTGGAGAAAAATGACCCAAAGTCAAGCATATAACACAGCTATATGAATGTTTGCTACTTCAGAGTTTGAGAAACATAATCTTTGTGATTATTACTGTGTGGAGGAAATAATGTCAGGTGTTAAGTTGGAAAATGAAGCTATATTACACGTTCACCTCTTGAAAAGTAAGTTTGTGAAATCCAAATCTTGAAGTTGGTGAACTTTTACAAAATACTGGGAATCTTGAGAGATAAAAAGCCCCGTTTACCCCAGAATGGCAGGCAGGAGGTGGCGCGCAGTTTGTGGCCTTACCTGATGGGGTTTTGTGTAGTCACTGTCTGTGGAATGAGGGAGGTTTTGTCCCACAAAACTTTTCCTCCCTAAAAAGCCCAAGCGTGCAGCTGTCAGGAAAATTGCAGATCCAATCCTGCAGATTGGAGGAAATTCTGGTGTTAGTAACCTCTTATTTATTTATTTATTTATTTGGATGAGAGTTTAAGATATTCTTGGGTAGGAGAAGCTTTTTTTGTGTTTTGAGATAAAGCTTATATAACAACTCTTTACTAAAAGTTCCTAAAAGCAAGGAACCTTTAAATTAAAGAGCTCTTTAGTAGTTGCAAACTGTTAGCCAGAGATGTTGGGTGATACTTTGCTTAGCAAGTATCCCTGTGGAAATATTAATGATCCCTAAGAAGAGTAAACAGCATGTTAATTAAGTGGGTGGAAGATGCAGAATTTGAAGAGATTACAAACAGCAGACGGGGTGGAAAATAAAAGGAGAGCAGAGAGGTTGGGCATGTGGGTAGAAAACTAAATGAAATCCATCCTAAGGGGGAAAGAACCATTTGAAACACCAGTATTTAATGACTGGAGATGGTTTCAAAGTAGCAAAGCCAGACAGGAGCTGCAGGTGGTACAGTTGGCAGATTTGGATGCTGGTGTTACAAAAGATGCATTGGGGCGCTTCGTGCTAGGTCAAACACACCAGAACATATGATGGATGCCAAGAAGAGCTAATGAAAAAAGACGAGGACAATGATATACAAAGTCAAGTGATTGCAGTTACTGGTGTACTTTTGTGTGGCTGCAGTCTGGTGGGAGATTGGAAGGAGGAATTGCTTGGAGAGAGCAAAAGTAGGGCGAATAAGGTTGCTGAGAGTAGAGAAGTTCTTAATGAATTGGAGAAAAGCTATCAAGGGAACAGAAGCAAGTGGATTAGAAAAAGACACAGACTGGCTGGGGAATGAAACTGTTGGCAGCAAAAGGTCTAAATGAGGAGGCCGCACATGAAATGAAGAACATATGTAATCTAAATGGATGAAGAGGCGGCTGGGTATAAATACAGGAAGGAAGATAGTAGTGGTATATTAGGAATAGTGGTTTGGGCAAATGGTTGTAACAGGGTTTTCTGGTAGTGAAGGCTAATTTAACTGGAACAAAGTCCTCAGTGACTTTCACAAGGCCTAGTTAAAAGGCCAGTTATGTTGCATTCAGTGTACTCTAAGGTACAGTCCTTTTCTTGATAGGGATGGATGTTATGATCTAATAGGTATTTTCCATCTTTAATTTTTATTATTCTAGTGACCTGAAACCCCCACTTGCAATCTTCAAAATGAAAAAATATCTTCATAATTTATATTTATATAGAATGAATCTCATCAATTTCGTTACATGGCTGCCATCCTTCGACACTGCTTATTAACCGCGGGCCCTACTGAGGACAAAACTGAAGAGTTGCACAGGTTGGTAGAATTGCAGAACCAATCTATTTTTAAAAGGTTATTTATTTTTTAAAAAAATAGAAAAAGGTGTGCCTAAAATCTAAAGTAGAAGTCTGAGAAGCAATGAAAACTATTAATTTTGAGTAAAATATTATTAATCTTTTTGATGAAAGCTGTTTGCCTGAAATACTGTTTAAGCACATCCACTATTCGAGAGAGAAAGTGGCTGGCAAGATTGTTAATTTTGATCAATAATAATGAAGCTGACCTTTTTGAAATCTTTTGTGTGTGTATGTGTGTGTAACTGAGGATGGAAATGCATGTGGAAGTTCTAGGGGTAATGCAGTTTGAAGTGGAATGCAACTTCTCTTGTTTTACACAAAAGCTGATGGAAAAACTGCATATTGAGATTTTTTTTTTATGTAACTTTTTCAATTCTCATGGATTGAGATGGAAGTAACAAGTTGATATTTTTATCTCCAATACTTCTAGGCTTCTTTATTACAAGTACAAATATCAGTTCCCTGGTAATAATCTCCCCCCCCAAAGATGCGTGAATCATCTTGCAGTCTTAGGTGCATTGGTTGGGTTTTTTTCCTCAGTCCTGCACCAACTGTTTGTTACGTATTTGCAGCCAATAATTTAATCAAAATTGAGAGTATTTTTAGTGAGGTGGTGGTTCTCTGTTCAGTGTTACTAGTTGGGTTTTTTTTTTCCATGACATCCTTATTTTTATCCAAGTAGGTCAGCTGTTCACAGGGCCTGGCAGTACGGTAACTTCAAACACTATGCCATGTTATCTCTTGGCAATGAAGTTATTGCTATTTTCTTCTTCAGAGATGTCCATATATCTAAGTGTAAGATCTTTGGACGGTGATCTTCTGAACTGCAGTCTTCAGGAAGGATGTAGCTTTTCACACCCAGCAGTCTTGAAAGTGTTAAATGAACTTGATTAAAATCTTGGAAAGGTCTTAGAGATCAACAGTCTTAGTAGGTGAACACTAAAATCCTACATCAGCACTCTTCTCAGTTGATGCAGACTAGTTTAGAATAATTTAGGATACTACTGCAGTAGTTGCCATGACTAAAGTTAGCACTGAGCATGTCCTAAAGGGCAGTCAGTGTTTTCTCTTTGCTGCTGCTTATGGTGAGTGTTTTGCCTTCTGATCCTCCTTTAAGGGATGGACCAGTGGGAATAAGTTCCCCACTGCTGGGAAAATTGAACAGATTTGGATAAAATTGACAACTACAAGAAGACAGAGATCGGCCTTTAGCATTTAAGCTTGTACATATTCAGCAAGCTGACTGATATTCTGGTGAATTATTGTACAGCTCATGCTCTTCCCATGAAAACATGTTCTGTTTCCTTGTCCAGGAATCTGACTAGTCTAATCACCCTGTAAAATATATTGCCCTGTAAAATTTAATTATCTTGTGCTATTGCAAAAGGATGCATGTTATGTAGGTCCTCTTGGTTTTAGCTTTTGCAAGCACTCGCAGATGAGATCCAAAAAGGGTTTTACATACAGAAGTAGGCAGCTGTGGAGAATGTGTAGTATGAGTGTGATTTCTTCCTTGCTCTTTTTCAATCAGAAGGGATATTCTGTGTAGAGATGCTGCCCACATGAACCTTATGGAGACACCACAAGGCAAGGATTCTTCATAATTCTGAAGGGGGAAGCAGAAAAGAAATCAGGATGGTTATCACTGCCTTGTGTCACTTCAGTTGTTTGCCCTTCTCCATCAGGCTTGGTATAGCACTGCATCAGTCTTTCTGTTATGCTGGGAAAACAACTTTCTCCCTCTGTTAGCTAACTGTAGCCAGTTTGTTTAGCTCGAGTTGATAGAAGAATACGCATGTAGTATTGCTGCACGTAGTATTCGATCTTGATTTATGTCATACTCGATGTTTTTTTAACATGCTAGAAAAGCACTGCCCAGGTTTTGACTTTTGTGATTCAAATATTTCAGCCCGTTTGCAGAACCTGAGTTTTGTCTTTTGAATGCTACAGGATGCAGTAAAAGCTGAATAATGTAACATACTTTTCCACCAAGACTATTCATCACAAGGCAGCCACAGAATAGAAAAAGTATAGTCAGAAGTAATGCCCCTGCAAATCCTCGGAGGGATCAGGGGCTTGGATTAGAGGGCCCCACTTCAGTCCCCTGATGTATTTGGTGAAGCAAAACTCTCATGCCCTGATAGAGGCTTCAATAATGAATAAGTAAATTTGTGTTAGCAGACTACAGCTAATATAGCACAGCTAAAAAAATGAGGCTGTGCTGTCGTTTGGGCTGTTCAGTATGCTGGACTTTGTGCAATCTTTATTGCTAGAGATGAGGTGTTAGTTGGAGAGCAGAGTGCAACTTTTCCCTCTGCTTTCCACCTGGAGCCTATCAGTAAAGCAATTATGAAAATAATTTTTAAAATGGAATAAAGTATAAGCAGTGTTGAATGCAGAATAAACTTTATGAAGCATCAGGGAGAAATAAGTATATTTCTTAGAATGGCTGATCACTTGCACTTCTCTAAGTTTGTAAATCTGCAGAATGTAAGATGCTTAAATGAATCGTTCGGGCAGCCTGTTAAAGCACATGGTATGAATGTGTGTGCTCTGGATGTTTATTTTATGTGAGCATCAGGTGTTGGATACATGCCCTGAGCTGTGATGTACTGATTGCCAGTGTGACTCTATTTCTAATAAATAAGCAGAAGTTACCTATAAAAAAAAAATCTTAACTAATTTAGTACCTGGTATTGTTGTCATTATTGTGGTTGTCATTACTTAACATTTGAATATGAACAGCTTAAAGCACCACATATTAGAGTGAGTGCCATTTTTGCCAACTAACAAGGTTTTAATCAAGGCATTCAGCAGCTCTAAATAGGCCTTTGCTCCTGAATTTGCATATCAGGAGGGGGCTGGGAGCATGAGTGGGTGGATGTCATGTCCCAGTGATTAATGATCTCTAGGAAGCCGAAAAGGGGAGAGCAATATACGCAGTATTTCTACCCCCTGGAGTAGGAATGCAAACACTATTGTGCAGATCTGTGCATAGTCACTGACTTCCTGGTAGCTGGAGAATTTCATACACTCCTCTACCACAAATAAAACTGTCAGTGGAGTGACAAAGATCAGAAAGCTGGGCTTCACTTGTTGAAAAGAATAGCTCAGACACAGTGATCCAGAAAATTAATTTTGTAGGTGTTTGGGAACTTGGTTGTTTAATAAGAAACTGGTAAAAAGAGAACTTTTGATGAAAGGCCTGAAGCCACCAAATATTTGTTGAATTTCGGTCTGTTTTGTTTCTAACTATTCCTGAATTATTGGAGAGGAATAACTTCCATGATATAAAAGATGTATCTTAAGCAGGAATTGGAAACGAACAAAAGAGAACAAGCTTTCCAAAAAGTAGAAGTTGTCTGAATGTCAATTGCTAAAAGAGCAAAAGGGAGATGACACAATGTGGAGCAGCCACCCAGTCTGATCAGACCAAACACGGCACATTGGTTAGAAATCCTATTACGTTTGATTGCCATGGTTTGCTTTCTGTTGTACTAAACCTTTGTTAGAATTGTATTAATAACATAAAAACTGAGGGCAGCTTCTAAGTAAATATTACTAAAAGTGTTAAATGAAGTTGGTTGTTTGAAAAGTTTTCTCTATTCTTGGAACACTTTACCAATCCTTAAAACATCGGTGCTCTTTATTTCAGTGACAGCTTTGAGGTCTGTATATGTAGGCCTAAATAGTTCTGTAATATTTCTAAATATATCCATTTATAAATTTAGTTGAGCATCAGCAAGTAAATAATGACAGAATTCTAATTTTTGCAGCATCTGTGTAACTTAGCCCCATATTCAGGAAGAGTACAAACGCAAGTCTGTATAATGAGAACAGGATAGATAGCAAACTCAAGGGATGTGTACCATACAAGAGACCCTTGCAAAGTAAGTTCCATCTTACGCCATTAAAGAGGAGGGAGGGACCCTGTGGTATAATTTAAATCACTTAATGGATATTTTGGGAAACACTCCTCTCTGTGCTTTGTAGAATGCAAAGACTGCCAGTTCCTGAAAGGTAGTGCTTGGTAAATAAACCTCATTTTTTTTATTATTATTTTTTTTTTCTGATGTGTTAAAAGCCTTCTGTATTTCCTATATACTACAAGCTAAGTAGAAGTGGAAATATTTCAGAGGACCTGAGAAATTGCCACCATGCCCCACTGTTACAGGAAGAGGAGGTGTTTTCTGTGGTGTACTTTGCCACATCAATGGTGGTAATATTGATGTGTTGTAAAATGTTTTAAGTTTCAAGGAGGGAAAAACCCTCTGACCGCTGCAAATCAATGTGAGAGTTCCCCCTGCTGTCCTGCAAGATCAGCTGCTGTAACACAGTGCTGGAAGCTGTGCCTTACCTATGGGGTAGGATCTGCGGGGAATGGAAGTAATAACGCACTGCTGCGGTACCGCTTTTGGAGCTTTTGTCTGTCTCTTTCCTGATTTGTTCCCAATCGCGCTCAGGTGATGATGTATGCCACCTTCTTTAAAACCCAGAGAGTAGAAAATAAAGCATTGTTTGAGTTGCAGGGCCTCTTTTTGGTTGCAGTTGTACAAACAGTTTATGGTGAGTTCTACTCTGGTTTTAATTCTTTCTTCCAAATGAATAACGAATTTTTAAAATCTGTTTCAGCAATGCAATCAACCTCTTAAGCAATGTTCCCGTTTCTTGCTTGGATGTTCTTATTAGTCCATCATCCCAAGAGGAGTCAGATATAAAATACAATGGTATGAATATGGGAGCAATTCAAATTTTACTGGATTTCATGGAGAAGAGAATAGACAAGGTATGGGCTGCAAAGATGCTTCACAAAAGGGGCCTCTTTTATGTGGAAAAGTGCAGATATGTAAAACTTCTTACAAACCTCTCAGACAGTGTCTAGCACAAAATATGGATGTCCTTGCTTCTAGATTGAGACATGTCAAAATTGAGAACCAATTCCTGCGAATATCTGAAACATACTTGCTTGTGGGTGCGAGAGGATGAACATTTGGTTTTTTTGTTTATATCTATGTAAAGTTCATGTTTTGGCTGTCATATAGGACTTCTTTGAAGGGTTTGTAGGATTTGCAAAGAAAACATTTTTTAAGAGTGAATTTTCATTTGTATTTTGGTTTTATTTTAGGGAAGCAGCTATAGAGAAGGTCTGACTCCGGTTCTCAGTTTATTAACTGAATGCTGCCGAACTCATAGGAATATCAGGAAGTTCATCAAAGCTCAGGTAAGTAAAATACTCATCAAAATTTGAATATGAAGCTAATGACAAACTTTTTGAGGTTTGTACATCAGTGCAAGTCACTGATAGTTTGAAGGTATGAATGGTTTCATATTAAATTACCCACACATTTCTCTGCAATATTTTTCTCTGTTAGGTCTCTGACAACTATAAGCTATAGAAATAATTTTGTAGAGCTGTTAAATAATAATATTAAGGGTATTGTAACACTGTGCTAATGTTGGTCACTGTGGATCATGTGACACAGGGGCAAAGAACTCAGATTTGTCCCTTTACATCCAGCATATCAAAAAAAAAAAATTCAGTGCAGTAATAAAACTTTGCAAAGCTGTGTGGTAGCCAGTGAGGCTACAGGTGTTTTCACAGGTTCTGCTTGAGCTTTAGTTTGACCTCATCAGGCAGGAGTCATAGGAACTGAAACTTGTGTACCAGTGCATATCAGCTGTTCTGTCAGAGTAAAAGTCTGTCCCTGAACAGAGGCACGCTTCATCACTTGGTCTCTTAAAAGAGCTGTTTAATACAGTATAGGCTGTTTTTTACAGGAAAAAAGGTTTCCATGCTATGGTTAAAGATCTAAAGGATCTCTATGGCTTGGTGGTGGGGTGTGGTTGTTTTTGTTCTACTGCTTTTTCTGTAGTCAAGTGGAGAAAAGTTAAAAGATGAGCAAAGGCAAGACAGCTGAAACTAGCTGAGAAGTGCTGTTTTTCATAAGCTGCAGTGATTTTCGGGTTGCATTGTAGATGCTGCTCCCAGGTCAAAGCTGTGCCTGAATTCATAAATGGAGTTTATAATGGAAAAGAGCATATTTGGCATATTTTTTTTTCTACCTCTTTAATCTATACCAGGAAAGAGTTTTTGAGGAGTTTAAGAAACTTGTTCTTGGTGTTTATTGTTTTTGTTCGCAGCAGTTCTTTCTTAGGATACTCTACTAATCTGTTTAAAAAAAAAAAAAAAAAAAGTGGCAGAGCCAAATGTTCAAGAGTTAGAAAATGAAGTTGTCCGCATGTTTTTACGACATCCCGGCATCTAGATGTCAAGATAAAATTGCATGCTGTCTCTTACCACAGGACCACTGCCTCATATAGTGCACAGAATGGATGGATGCTGCTAACTGCATGACCGGATGTTTGATATTTTGAATTACTCTCATTGTTAAGTGTTGGCCTTGGGCTTTATTTATTGTGCACTATTCAAATTCTGATCTGAAAACAGAATGATTAATTTCCTCATGGACTGTCCTATGGCACTTGTCACTGTATTAGTATTTGAGTATTCTAAAAACATTAATTCATTCTTACAACACTGTGAAATGGTGGTCATGGTACTATTCCCATTGGGGAAAGTAAGCAGGGACAAAGTAAAGTGCTTTTGCTAATTGTTTGAGTACTTAGTTTGAAAAAGAACAGGGTCTGTTCTTTTCTAAGTAGTCAATACTTTAGCATTAGTTTAAGTATTGGTTCCTAGTGAGTCTGATTTCAGTAGTAATTGTGCAGTAATTTTGCACAGAACATTAAATTTTTACATTAGACACGTAGAAGACAAAGGACCTGCACTTTCTCATAACACTTGGTGACATCTTTGGCTTCATTCCCTAGTAAAACACTGAAGATCCATAATTCTTACAGGAGTTTTCAGACGATTAAATATTTCATGTTATGACCCACATTTGTTTGCAGATCATATATCATATCATATCATATCCTGTGAATGTGAAAGAATTAACGTAGGTCTTGAGTGCATATGCACAAGGAGGTGGAAGTTAGATTGCAAACCAGCTGTATTTCAGGCACCTCCTGCCTTTCTTGAGGGTTGAAGTTTACAATATTAATGACATTTAACAAGAAAGTAGTATGCTTGAGGAAATGTTAAATAGCATTTTCTCCAAAATCTTTTTGAAACTTAGCTTCTGCTTTTAAAAGAGTGTTTTCTGGGAGAAGTACGCGTTTCTTCTGTATACGTAGAGCTAATTTTTTAAATTCATGCTAGCAGAACTTGCGATGTGACTTATTTTCCTGCTTTTTCACTATAAGTATATTCATTGTTCTGTATAAAGTACTCTTCATGTTAATATCGTAAGTTTCCTTAAGCTGGTATTTTTAATGCTTTTGCCAGATACTTGAGCAAAACAGAAGAAACAAAGAACATGAGGTTACTGCCTCCTGTTAGCCAACTATTTTGGGACAAGCATTTGTGCTCTTAAACTCCTAATAGTTTGGTGGCGTTTTTTTAAGTCTACGCGTGGGACTGAGCATTTTCTTTCTTCTTCTGTTGACTGTTGACTTCTGTGTTGCTGTGCATTCTATGCTGTTTTTCCTTTATTGTGCTGCTAGGTATTGCCTCCATTAAGAGATGTATCAAATCGTCCAGAAGTTGGCACAACAGTGAGAAACAAGCTTGTGCGCCTTATGACACATGTTGATCTTGGAGTAAAGCAAATTGCAGCAGAATTTCTTTTTGTTCTTTGTAAAGAGAGAGGTAAGCATTACTTTTTCTTCTCCTTCCTTATATAAGGTCTTTTGCTGTAACTCTTGATTCTTGTGATGCTACGCTTTTTTTTGTTTGTTTTGTAGATGATTATCGCTGAATAATTTTTTGTATTGCTCTTTGCAGTTGACAGCTTGTTAAAATATACAGGCTATGGTAACGCGGCAGGATTGCTGGCAGCAAGGGGCCTGTTAGCAGGAGGAAGAGGAGATCATTGGTACTCAGATGATGAAGATACAGATACAGAAGAATACAAATCTGCAAAGCCAAAGTATAGTATTGTTTTCAGTTCTGCATATTCCGTTGCAATTTAGATGTTTTGATGTAATTTTTTTGTTTCATCTTTTCCAGAGACACCAGTTTTGGAATTACACATCCTTATATTAGCTACTGTCTCCTGTTGACTTCATGGTCTAATTTATAGTTAGATGGCTCCGGGAGTGGGGTGGGTAAAAATCACTGAGAATGAGAATGATTTAACCTCAGTCTGAATAACTATTTAAAATTCAAGTGTGAAAAGAGATTTTTCAGCAAATTTTAGAAAAAAAGTATAGTAACAAACTTATCAAGGATGGCTTTTGCCCCAGATTTTCCAAGAAGACACGTGAAGTTGCCAAACTACTAACTATTGTTTGTGGGGTATATCTCTAACAGAGAAAATAAAGGTGTCAGATGTGGTTTAAGGTTTTAAGCAGGACTTTGTAGAAAAGGAACAAACCAGTAGGTCTAGTTTCAGTCAGTCAGATTGCCTGGTACAAAATTTTCGTAAAGAATCAAGTAGGTCACATAAGTAAATATGGAAGGAGCAAAATAACTTCGATAGAAGTAATGCATCAGGAATCCCATATATTTGTTTGAAGGATTGAATGATCATATAGAAGCTCTATCTGTTGATTTTTATTAATTGTAATTGATTTAGTGTTACGGGTTTCAGTTTGTCATGTTACCTCTATGACTCGATGCCATTTTAAGTAGGTTCTGAAATCTTTGATAGTGGGCGTCTGAAGCATGTTATTTTTCTGCTTTACTCCATTTTCCTTGAATTACATGGACATGATTAGGTATATGACAGGAGGTGTGTGGCTTATTGAAAGATCCTTACTAAGGAACACAAATGAAAGACAGGATTAAATGTATGAGAAGTTACAGGAATTATATTGCTTCTATGCTAAGAAACAAACTCTAAACCAGGAGGTTTCTTTTTATTTCTATACTTCAGGATTATTTTTTTTCTTCCTCTTGTGTCTCTGCTCTTTTTTCAAAAGCCTAACATCCAGTTATATGCATATAAGTAAAACTATAACATCTATTTAGTTAAAAGCTGATACTTAAATGAAACATTCAAGACAACTGTCAGTTGATTATGTATCTGATTTTCTGTAACGCTGTTAATTAGTTGTGATTAAACTGCTTGATAATTTGCCCTGAAAGTGTTCTTTAAAACTACTTCCCTGCTTTTGTTACCATTTCTGTATCACTGTTCACTTGTTTTAATAGTGAAAATAAAACTGGCATTGTAAATTCTCAAAGTAATCTTAATTTGGTTTGAGCAAAAATCATCATGGGAGGGGAACAGTGAAGTAATTCAACGATGTTTCATGAACAAGAAAATGTAACTGGAACCTGTCTGTATTTTTAAAATTAAGCCTGTACAGAATTAGTTTCACACATGTATCTGTCATTCCCCATCCATGTCATTATTACTAATGAAATCATTACCATCATTTTGCCCCTGCTTTCAAACTGCTTGTGTATGGTTATGACATAACAAGTACTAATGGACTGTGTATTTCTGGGTAGCTAACCAGAAATTAATACAGTGAATCAGCAAGAATATAATACCACGATTCAGAAGAAACCACTACAAAAAAGGTATAAATATGAAGGTTGGCTATTTATCATAAAAACCTTCATGTGCAGTTCAGACAGTTTTAGTCTTGGTGGTTTCTGTAGCATGTTCCTCTTTCCTCCCGTCAAGAACGTAGACGATTTACATATGTCTATAGAAATGTAAACTGTATTGTTTTTCCGCCTCCAGCATTAACCTTATCACTGGTCACTTAGAAGAACCAATGCCCAATCCAATGGATGAAATGACAGAAGAACAAAAAGAATATGAAGCTATGAAGCTTGTCAACATGTTTGATAAACTTTCCAGGTATTGTATGCTATTCTACCTGCTTTCGAGGGAGGCAGCTCATATCCTGGCTCTTTACTAAGGTCTAGTGCTTCAAAATAGTGCTATAATGAACTACTTTGCAGGATTAGGACCACTTTAACTGCAGAGAAAAATGTTTAGCACTTCAAAGAAAAGACTGATATGTAACAGGACTTCAGAGGAAAGCTCTTCTGGAGAGGATTGGGCAGAATCTGGTGGTGAAGGGACCTGCCTACTAAACGGATAGGCTGATAATAATGAAAAGAATTTCCCCTTTTAAAGTATGGGACACAATCCAAGCCCAAAGCAAATGTAATCATTTTCCCCAAGTCCATGAGCCGCATCTCATGGTAACTACTTACGTCTGCTGCTTATATGAAGAACAAATACAGTGTGAAAATAGTTGTCACCAGAAGCAGTAAATTATATAATGGAGCAATGAAAAGGGAATTTACAATTAAGAATTGTTGTGGATTTGTTAAAATAAGTGTGGACTGGATTACAAATGAGCCTTTATAATTTGTTTTAAATGACTGAGGTAATGCCATGAAAGAAAATGGTACTTAATGTGACATAAAGGCATACATTATTAATACAGAAAGTTCATTTTTATTTTATAACTTTCTACATACAAAAAGGGAACAGACCTGTGCTGTTAGCTACAGCTTTTTTTCTCTTTGACTCAGTATGCCTAGAATTTGGTGATTTTTCTTCCCCCATACTTGTAGCCATATTGGAGTGATTGCTTGTAGTTTTTCTGTGTAAGCAAAGTTTTATGTTCTTGAGGAACATGTAATGTAATACTAATTTACTATTGAAGTGAGCTGTAGGAACTTAGGTAAATATGTAAGCGGACCATTCTTCAAACATGGGAAAATTCAGCAGCTACAAATGTGTCTGTGTGTTATGAGAGTCTGTAGATAGTCAAATAACAAGATCTGTTGAGAGAAATTCAGCAAACCAAGTATTCTTATATCTCTATTAGTGATTGGCACTACAGCAAAAGATACGGGAGAATCTGGATTTTATATTAGCTGACAAAGACTGAATTATAAGCAGGAGGAAAAGCAGGGAAGGATCTTGGAACAACTGATTGGAGACTGTCAGTGAAGTAATTGGATACTTTTTCACATTATTTGCATGGAAAGCAAGTGTGGTATGTTACAGTCTTTTTAATAAAGAGAAGAAAATGCAATGCACACGTAATCTTAATTGAACTACTGTGTAAATGGAATGATTGCTATGTAAGCTAGAGAACTAAGATGCTGAGTGTTAGGCGTACCACAATAAAATGACCAAATGGTCTGAAACTTTTTTAAAAGGAAGATTGAGACCGGAGATAAACCAGGACTGAAGAAGAGTCGGTTGCTGTCGCCGTAGCAGTTACACAAAAAGTCCAAATGGCATTACTGTAGATAAGAGCCTTTTCAGTTTGGAGGATTGGAGGCACCTGCTGTGTTGCCGGCTACAAACTGACAATCACGAAGCAGCTGGTGCCCTCTGTCACTACTTATCCTCTTGGCCAGTAGTATTACTAGGGATTGAATAGAATAGAAAAAGTTTGGAAGTAAGTTACCTTGGGCTTTGTGTGTCAGTTACATCCACCTGCAGTTTCTTCTGTAGTACTTGGACTGCAAACTCTTCAGGACTAGGACTCTCTTTGTCGTGAGGTTTTTGTTTGGGTTTTAGTACGGCGATTACTGTGGGACAGTGTTGTTGATGTGACCCCTTTCGGTGCTGTGGTAATGTGAATAAAATCACTTGGCTGTTTTTCCCACCCTTTTTGTTTTACTGAAAATTGAGATTGGGGGGAAATGCTGGCAGGAAGGAAAAAGAAAGTAAGACTGGGGTTTGGGAGGCTGTGGGATGTTTTTAATGAATGTAATTAAGTGCAATTGTGGGGTTTGCGGATGTTAAATAAAACGGGAAGCTGCCAGTCTCATACACAAGAAGCAAGAGTTAGTAACATGCTGATAGTAGTGGGAGTCCCTCCATGTTTTTGGAGTTCAACATTTCTACCTCCAGCTTGAGGTTTTCAGAGACTTAAAGCTACCAGCGGAATGTACTTTTTTCCCTTGGTTTGCAACCTACAAATTTGAACTGGAGGTTGCTTTTATAGGAGTCTTCAGTTGATTCTGGGTTTTGAATCTTGCTATGAAGCAGATGGCTGATGGCAGGTTTCCTACTTCTGCTCGTCTGTGTTGTCGCTGCCGTAGGAGGGGACATACACCATGAACTGAGCAGTTTCAGTTTGGTGCAGTGCTTTGCTTATAAGAGGGGAGGAAGCTGGACACAGAACCAACAGCTCCTTCTAATCTCGAACGAGTTTATGTAATTTTATCTGTGTAACTTGTTCAAGAGCTTAGAGTCAACTTGTGTGATGCGCAGCAAGACTGGTTTGGTTAGCACGCTTGTCTCAGTAACGGAAGCTAAGCTTTAAAGAGCGAGCATGCTTCCTCTGGAGTAAGGTGTGGGGAGGGAGAGGAAAAAAAAAAGTTAAAAGGACTGACACACTTGCTTTCCTTCCTGACTGATGGGGATAATCTGGCCAGTCTGTCAGTGAGGTGTTCTAGATTTGGCTTTGACTGGCTCTGTACCATTTTTGAAAAGTTACCTGATGATAGATTGAACTCAGACAAATTTGCAAAACAATTAAAAGTTATAGCCTTCATTAATAGCTGCTGACTGTTTACACTGTACTGTTTGTACAGGTTTATTGAAACTGTAAGTAATAAAGCAGCATTTTCTCCCTTGTTCTGTGAGATGCCAGTGGGTTTTTGCTCTCCAGTTTTCTCTTTATTTTCAGCATTGGCACTGAAGAACTTAAACTACTTTGAGATGATGTAAAAATGATCTATGCTTTTGGTCATTTCAGGTTTTACTTCCAAACTTTTTCTGTTCTGTTAGGTTGTTGGTCTTTAGACCTGTTCGTGGGGTAATTGACCATTGACAAGGATAAATTAAAATGAATCACGTAGTTTTGTTTTATCAACATGTATAGAGGAAAGCTGAATATTGTTTGTGAACCCATTTTCCCCGCCACAATATTTTAATGTAGACTTGGATTCTACAAAAGCTTTTATAGAAATTAATATTTTGCTCAAATTTGTCTAGATGAGATTCCTTTTTAATTCCTTAAATATATATAGTAAAAAAATTACAAGTGTAAATGAAGATGAAAAATCTTGATTACTGCAGCTCTTGGGAGATGTAGATGTTACTTAAGTAGTTTGCTGGATGCCTGAACTTTGTTTTGAAGTAACTCTATGGGCAGTACTATCTTGTTGATTCATTGAGAATTGTTTGGTGACTGTAAATCAGCATCCTCTGATAATATGATGCACACCTTGAGCTTTGAAACACTTCTCAAATCTGAAAAAAGGTTTAACTCTACCTTTCATTTTTGCAAATTATCAAGTTTGCTACCTTAAATCAGTGTTGCATGATATTCTCTTTATATCATAGATTATTGGAAATACTCTGTGTTAATTAAAATGTCTGGAAAAAATGCAAACATTTTTTCTATTATAAATGATAGGTAGAATTGTGTATTAATTGACTAATTTAAAATGTCAGGATGCTTTTTCCAAGCCAACCTTGTATTAATAGCAAGAATCCTTTTGCTGATGAAATGGTCTCCCAATTATCACAGCTTGGTTTTTGTTGTACATTGAACAGAAGTCAACAAAACAAGTATGTAAGAGAACCTGTCTAAATAAGCAACCATACTCATTAAAAACACAAAATTAATCATAGGATGAATGAAGAAGGCAATGTTACATAGATTTTTTTTTTCCCCTCTTCTTTCTAATCATAGAACAAAATAATGTTACATGAAAGGATCGGAACTATTATGTAGCACTCAATTATAAGGAGGTGAATAGGTCCCTAACGTGCCATTTTATCAAAGGAGCAGACTGGTGTTTACATGATGGCTGTTTCATTACAGACACCGTCATTAATTCCATGTGTCAATACTGCCGTATAGCACATAGAGCAGACAAGAAAGAGTTACCCTCCCAAACAAGGGAATGATTTTTTGAATCGTTATCAAGCTAAATGGCAAACAGGAAGCTAGAACTTCTATAGATACATTTGAAGGGACTCTTGGGAGATGTGGAAGTGGAAGAAGAGAATGCATTTTACCAACTGTTTAATTATGGCATGTTTCTAAGTACACTTGAATAGAATGCTTTTGTTTGCATTAGAAAAATAAATGTTGCAAGAATGTGTATTTGAGTATATGGGAGGTCACATAAGGATGTTCAAATACGTATAAATATGGGCACCGTATACTTGTATATGTCTTCATGGACACAGAAGTATTCCCGCTGCCACCTGCTGGGCTGAAGAGATCTCTCTCCTGCCTTATAGATGGACCGTAAATACCCAGTTTCTGGGTAGTGAATGGTCTTCTGAGGCTATACGTGCCAGTTTCTGGTGCTTTCCTTGCTACCTTGTGTCTCACCTTAAACAATAAGCACATCCTCAGCTAGCCCAAGTTGTCGAAGCTCAGTTGAGGTCTCTAAGCAGCCAGTGCTAAACGGACATGTTGCTGAGGCTGGCAGAGCTGGGACTGTTTGTACCAGGTAAGGAGCAGCTCTGTGGGCTCTTGTACAGTACTGAAGTCAGCTGAGTGATGCTTCTTGCAGTCCTACCCAAAATTCTGTTACTTAGCAGATAGCTGTTCCAAACTTCTGAAGGCAGCCCAGATCTTTTCATCTGTCTTCCTCCGTATTTTTCTTCTTCGAAAAACATGAATAATCTTGTGTAGTGTTCAGAGCTTGCAGTCATGTCTTCACCGGTGAAAGGATCACAGGTTTTACACCATTTTAGGACTTAGATTATGGTTAGGAAAAAATAGGCTGATCCCTGCTTCTCTTCCTACCTCTTCTTTGAGTGGCCTCAAGTATTTCTGTCTTTGTATGGTTCAGTTTTACTGGGTAGCATTTGTCTGAGGAAGGATGTATGGATTTCAGCTTCCTAATACAGAGAAAGAACAGCAAACTTTTAACAACTGTCATTCATCCTATTCAAGGACTTGCAAAGCAGGAAGCTCATGCAGGAACAGAAAGGTAATTGATAAACATCCTTGTTACTCTGTGAAATGTGAGATCAGCCTAGCTCATGGTTGAAGCCTAGAGAGGAGGAAATGCATTGGGAACGAACCTCAAATGCAATACAGCACAGATCATAATGGTGCACTTTGAAATGAGTACAGCGAGCTGAGAAACAGGCTTTTGGACATCACAAAAGAAGGTACAAATGCACTTCAGTGACTCAGGCTTTTACATTACATTGTCACGCAAAGCTTGGTGCGTGTATCCCCAAAAGACCCTCACAAAAACCACAGACCAAGATTTGTGCCTATGGATGCGACTTGTCTATTGCGTCTGCTGTTCAGTGTCTCTGCAGATGACTCACCGGGAGAGAAAAAGTTTCTGCCAAGTTCTGGAGTGTGTGTAGCAGGATGTAAGAGTGAAGCATGAAAGGGAAGTTGCAGAGAAAGAGCTGTTTCTTTATAATTTACAAATTATGAGATAGGACTTCTTGACAATATTTACAGTTATCTTGTAAGTATCCTTATGTAAGGAGAGGGAGATCCCCTCAGAAGGGGACCTTGGGACCTGCTTTTCCTGTGTTTCTCTTTCCTTTTTCTTGAACTGTTTTTTTTTTTTTAATCCTTTACTAGCCATTATAATTTATTACAAATAATAAATTGTAAATGACTAGTAAATGTTGTGATTCTGTGACTTCTGGCTGAGATGTTAAATGTTGCAACCTAAGATTATCTGTTGTGGTTTTTTAAAACAAAAATCTAGGATCCCTTCAGCTTAGAGGGCAAGCAAAAGTGATTTTCTTCTTTCTGGCTATGTTTTTATTTTTAGGACTTTAAAAATATGAGCAAGGACTTACTCTTCAGGTCGTTCTTTTCCAAAAATAAGTGTATTAGATCAAACTGAGGCTTGAACTTGAGTAAGTGGCACTTAAGAAATGTTGCAAGAGTGATTACAGATTTCAAAGGACACTTGTTTTGTATTATGGTGCTTAAAATTTAAAAGCTAGAAAGTATAGGTTTTTTTCCCTGTGAAAAATGTCTTTGCTATTAGAGGCAACTCCAAAGCACTCCGACTTTGCCTTTGGGGGACCCCTCCAGCAGGCGGGGAGGGTTCTGGTCCTGTTTGGACATTAGATCTGCAGTCGTCATTTTTTGAGCCCTTTGAAATCTGATTTTGAGTATTCTTTTGATCTCTTCTTGCACACATCTCCAGCAGATACTTGAAAACTTCAGAGTGCTCTCATTTGGGCAGAATCTGCATCCTGTAGATCACCTTGCCTGAAGGAAGAGGACTTGCCGTCAGTCCTCAAGTATGGCAAGCTGTCTCCAGTCTATTTAAAGATAGATCCTACTCTTATAGACACGCAGAGGCAGAGTCCGGCCTGTGCTCTTCAGTATGGTCATTACAAACCTCCTTCCCTGGCCCTCAGCTTCCCACCCAGACCTGGTTAGCCAAACCACCGCAGTTTCTCCAGGTTGTTTCTCATGCTTTGAAATGCCGCAGGCAGTGGGATTTGAGAGCTTATCACCGTAGCACCTGATTGCCACATCTGCGCAAATAGCTGCATTTCTCTTGGACTCTGCTCTTCCTGAGCAGAAAAGACTTGGGGACTTAATTTTGCTGCTTGAGTGTAGACAATATCTAGCGTACACATGCCGTATAATTCAGATGTCGCCCTTCTTGCTGTTCTATGGTTGTGTTAAGGTTAGATTGCCAGCTGCGTACAGGCACTTTTTGTCCCTTTTTTTTCAGCTGAGGTGGTAGTGCAGACCAGGCAGAGAACTGGTGAAATGCCTTTGCTTCCCCACTGAGTGATGGAGTTTTATTGTCTGTGGCTTGGGAGGGTGGTATATGTGTGTTAAATCGACAGTTTTACAGGGCTGCCTTCCAAGCAAGGGGTAAATTGACATCAAGCCTCTGCTCCTTTATTTAAGGTGACTCCTGAATATTTAAAGGTATTCTCCATTTTTTTTTTTTCGTCGGAAAATCAAAATGTTATCTTTGCCCTTACAGCTTTTGCCATAATCCACATATAAATGAGGTGATAAAAAGTAAGGATTAAATAAATCTTTGCTAATACTTTTTGATTGGCTTAATCAATAATTAATCATCTCTTAGATGAGGCTGTAGCTTTTGGAGTAGATATAATTGGATTAGCTGCTGAGAGGCCTTTGGAGCTTTGGAGAGATTAAAATGGCTGTCAATCCTGTAATTAAACTGCCACAAACAAAAGCAATAGCATTAGAATCAGTCAGCTTTTTTTAAATGAATCAACAAGTACTTATGCACCCCTGGTAGTGGTGTAGGCAGAGTCTGTTCTGAGTTACTTCCTTCGACAAGATGAATACGTATCAAATCACTGTTTTAATTGCCCGGGTGTATATTGGCCAGAAGGGCAGGTGGAATTTTAGGCTGTCAGAGAAGTCTTAGAAGAAAAGCTGGTTTGTGTATCTAAAATGATGAACCTGCTCCTTGTCTTGAGCCTATTAGGCACTGACTTTTCATGGTGTCTTTAATTGGCTAAGTAGGTTTGGCCTACATGAATGAAGTCTTTATCTGTCCTGCTCTTCCCCTCCCACCTATTTTGGAAGGTTTTTTTGTTCCTCTCTCTTCAAAACAGAGGGCTTTAACAGAAATAACTTCCTTTTAAAGGCTCATTATGTACTAAAGCATGTACTGTATGTGACTGTATTATATACATGTGAATTGATACGTGTGCGTATGCTAATATACTTTTTAAAATCTCTTACAGAGATGAGGTTATCAAACCAATGGGAGTGCGGCCGGATGGTACAATGGCTCCTTTGGAAGAAGCAGTCAGCCAGTACCATACCAACAAGCAAGACAGTTCAGATTCAGACTAAAGCATCACCTGCTTCACTCTCAATTCTCCTCTAATCCAGACTTTTCCTTAGAGCCACGACATGTTTTATCTAGGCATTTTATCCTCACATTAGGCAGCATCACTTTAACTGTTCTGTTATTGGGATATTTAAATGATGGGTCCTGTGGTGTAACGTCTCATTTTTTATGATGTCTGTTTAAAGTACATATCAATTTCTTAGTTTATGATCTTTATTAATTTAAAACTAAATATATTTCAAAGGGATAGAAAGTGAAAGCCTACAATGTAAAATAAAATACAAACACTTTAATTTTGCAGAATCCTGTTTTCTGAACTCTGTAGGTTTTCCCATTCTAATTATTTTATTTTTTGTATTGTCAGTCTCTCCCTTTATATAATTGTAATTAACGAAGTGTGTTTGCTTAATGGTATTAGGAGCAGAGGGTGTTTAAACTTAGAGGTCAGAGTGACCTCTTGAAGCTGCTTTAACTGGGATTCAGCAGTGATTTCAGAGCTGCCCTTTTTAAAATGTCATTGGATTCCTTACTGCTGCATACTTCTGTGGTTAAGCTGCTGTTTAAGATTTTACCAATGTGTCAGTCACTGACAGCTGCTAAAATTACCTTTAAATTGGGAACAAGATGATGTATGTTGTATGTCCTCCCTCCCCTGTTAAGACCACACGAATATAACCCCCTCTCCCATCTTTGGTTGAGTAAAAACATCCCTATTCAAAATAGCATTCAAGTATGTACACTTAAATGTTGCCATGAATGGGAGCGGACTAAAGTGAAGTGCATGTGCAAGTGTTTTACTGAATTGGGGCCTACTTTTGGAGATTAACGGGTGCGCCTCACTTGAAGGGAAGTCAAACTAGTCAACAAAGAACTAGTTCCTTTTAGGGAGAACTTAGGAAGTGATGGGATAGATAATGGGAAGGTGGGAAGGAGAAGAAAGTACCACTTTCAGCTCTGTACTCTTTAAAAACAAAGATTAAAGTTTTAGGCGTGCTGCACTGCTGTTGTTGCCTCTTTGCCTGGTTTCTTTCTCTGTGTGTTTCTCCCAGCACGAATGATGTGAATAATCCATGTCCTAGTTTGTAACTTTTTTATTTTTTTTTTCCTCAGAAGCATACACATGCCATGCTATACGTTTCTGTAAGCAGGGACCTTTCTGCACAGGGGGTAGAAGGAAGCCAGCAGCTGTTTCTACACAGCCATAGCTAAAGCAAAACTCATCAATGTATTGATAACACTGTAATCATAACTATTTATGTATGATTCCAAAAGGGGGAGGGAGGAGTTGTCCAGGAATAAAAAAATGTGCTTAGCTGCATCTAAGCTGGGTGTCAAAAGTATAATTCTGGGTTTAGCATCATGTACTGACTTCTCTGAGCCCAAGCACAGGTAAGTATTAAGGGCACTGCAGGTGCGAAGAATTTATGCACCCTCCCTGAGGAGCAAACCTTAACTAGCTCTGGTAATGAGGAATTGGGTCCTGTCTTGGTACCAGCTGAGGCTGTTTCTGGGGGCTGGAGAATCTGTGATTTCAGTAATAGGCTGTATGGGCTGCTATAAAGGGATGAGTACAGAGCATGAAAACCAGCAAAATCTCCATTTGTTGCTCTACAAGCTATAGAATATGCTCCTACAATTAGCTGGCTAAAGAGATTCATAAAACAATAATGGCTCCAGGGACCTCGTTACCAATGGTATAGCATGAGGCTTTTGTGGCCTGGCTCCCGCCAGTTGCACCGGGGCAGCAATGGT
Source organism: Aramus guarauna (assembly GCA_013400195.1). Classification (NCBI taxonomy): domain Eukaryota; kingdom Metazoa; phylum Chordata; class Aves; order Gruiformes; family Aramidae; genus Aramus; species Aramus guarauna. The sequence continues at coordinate 504,770 of VXBL01002627.1, forward strand.
CACAATAACAGTTCTTCTGTTCAGTTTATCTTGGAAAATACATGCTCGTAGTAGGTTTTACAGACATGAGATGCTGCTTCAATTAAAAAGACAAAAATTAAGACCAAACGTAGAAGGTTCTGCCTGAATCTGCTCAAGAGTGGTTTTCATAACTGGATTGCCTGTAGTGGGAGTGCAGGTTGATGTAGTTAAATTAGTAACTCCTATTCATGCAGTATCCCAAATTGTCTCTTGTTCCAAGATGACAGTTTGCAGAAGGAATGCTGCAAGATTTTTGGCTTGTTTTTGAAATGTAACATAGGTCCATCCTTCTCTGCACTGACTGGAAATTCTTGGGAGAAAGTTCCTCCAACACAACAGTGCGTCTGCTGCCTTGTGTGCTATCTGGTGTTTGTTTTCTCTTCAAAGCAACCACGCATGTGTTAAGGTTTCTCTTGGATTGGGGAGTCTGGAGAAAACTTGAGTATTTGGTGGTTTAAAAAAAAAACAAACAACCACAACAAACCTCCCTGGAATTCTTTGCTTACTGTGAAATTGGGATTTGCTCCTGAGTTTATTTCAAAGCTGAACTGAAAATTGGAGGCTTGGGCAACTGAACCTTATTTAAACTGGCAAGCTGGTCAGCGAACTGGACCAGTATGGGGAATGGTCTCTCTTTCCTCCCCAACAGAGCACAGAGGTGCTGCATCTGCATTTGAATGGGTGTCCCAAGTTCCTGTTCGATGCAAGTGTGAGAATCGGCTGCAACCTGCAACAGTTTAATACCTGGTAGTCTGAAGCTTGGAGAGCAACAAAAGGTTGGCTGCCTTTGCTAAAGTCATTCTATATGTATTTGACTATTGCATTACATTCCATATGATATGAGCTATTCTATATTACATGAAATAATTATATTTGATTATGTAAATACATGCCTTCATTTTTCCTGCAAAACATTTGAGTGTAGTTGACACAGAACGTACTGTAATTGGAAAAAGGAACTCTTCTAAGTAAAACATCAATCGATTTTTCTGGTGGTGACCATAAAGGTGTTAGCCAGCGGCTTTCAGAGACGTGTAGATTTCATTCCCAAAAAGTATTTCACAGTCAGTCTCAAGTACAAAAACTTGTGTTTTGATGATCTTTATTTTGGCACCCACAGTCCAAAGTAACACAGTTTGCATTAAAGCTCGTCAATGATTTGGAAGCTTTGCTTTTCTTTGTTTCCCATTAGAGTTATGAAACAAAAGATGATGGGAAATTGCTGAAATTTGTCAGAATACTTTGTTCTTTTGCAAAATAGCTCAGACGTATTTGCTTAAACGTTCATGAAAACTTCCTGGCAGGTATTCTCAAATGCTAATTGAAACTTTATGTGCCTCAAAAGTGGTTTTCAGGAAAAAGGGACATTTACAATCCATTAAAAGTGCAAAAATTACCAGAACCTTAAAGAAATTTGCCAGAGAGGAAAACCACATTAGCTTCTATGTTTTTAATATAAAACGTTGCTGTATATTGTGTGTGGCCAAAATAGATTTTTCCAAGTAGCTGCAATGTCTTAAAAAGGGAACAACTGGGCAATAGTATATTTCTCTTACAGTTCTTCAAGCAATAATTTTCTTCTACCTGGGTGAAAAATTGGTTGTCAAAGGTGACTTTAAGGAAGAGAATATTACAATGAAGCTGTCCTATTAGCTGGTTGCCAAGCATCCTAGTCTGAAAGCAAACCCTGAAGTATACAAGGTCCCAAATCTCTTGAAGGAGCATTCCACAACATTATCCTTCACCTTATTACCACAAAACAGCTAATAAAATCCTGTGCTTTAATAAGGCTGGCTGTAAAAAGACTGTTCTGCTGTTCAAACAGTCGAGAGCCAGACTTTGCTGGTCTTTGAGCAGCAAGTTAAACAGCTGCCCAGGTCAGATTCTTTACTGGCCAAGCATGGAAAAATCATGATTTAGTGGTAGTATAAAGATGTAACTAACTTTCAGGGGGAAGAAAAAAAAAAAAAACAACCCACAAACAAACCGCAATTTAATCTGGCAGATGGAAATATTTGTTGCAGTAACATCTCGGTTATTTGGATGGCTCTGGCTCTTAGGGAAACTGATAGGGAACATTTCCTGGTTTCTTAATGCAAAAACTTTTGCTTATCCTGAAGCTGGTTCTCCCCAAAATCTGTGCTTTCTCTGTGGTGATGCCATATTTAGACTGGGAATTCTGGGGGAAAGTGATGTTCTTTCAGCTGTGCTGTGAATCCTCCGGCTGGGTGTGCCCGGGACTGCAGAAGAGCCTGGAAAGGTAACGCTGTCGCTCCCTGACCTCTGCTGCCAGCCAGCTGCCTGGGGGTGGCCCGACGGCAGCAGATGCCCTGCCTGGCCAAGGTGGGACCCAGCAGCCCTGGAGCCCACCCTGCCCATCTCCTGCTGCCTGTCAGCAACCCGGGCAGGCGCGGGTGGCTGCGTGGTGTGGAAAATGGTGGTAAGTGCCTACTTGCAGTAAAGCTGAGTGTTTTTCAGGGCTCCTGCTCTCGCCACCAGCATCACCATCTGCAGGTGAGTCTGTTTAATCCTCTGCTTTTGCCTGTTTCTTGGCCCCGTAGAAGGCTGTGCATTTGTTAGGGTATTGCCTCTGGCTGCAAGGGATCAGTAGTGCTTTGGCTGCTGCATGTCTGTCTCTCGTTTTGGAGGCACACCATGTTTCTGTGACTTGCTTTCCTTCTTGAGAGCAAGCCCCCTTTCCTTGCTCTGTACAAGTGAGAATGAGGAAGAGCAGGATCCCACAAGAAGGGATCAAACTCGTTTGTTAGGAAGGATGTAGGAGCAGCCGTGGGAGCTGCTCTCAGTTCCACCATCAGACACGTCTAAGGGTCAGGCTGTCCTGCAGCTAATCCCATCTCAGTGGCCTCTGGCCAGACCTGAGGACAGCAGGTGCAGTCTGACAGGTGGGGAGAAAAAAGAAAATAAATCCCCAAAACCTGACCATTGCCGCAATTGGTCTAACATCATCATCTGACGGCGCGTGGCTCAGGTCAGCTCCCTGTCCTGGCTGGGAGCTGCAGAGTCCAACAGGATGCAGTAAGCTCCTCGGGCATCCCGGCTTTCTCTGGAGCAGGCATGAGGGCAGATCACTGAACTGCTGACGTGCTTGGGAATCGATCCCTCTGACAGCATGCCAGTCTCTGTGGGGTACCTAGGCAGGCTTTTAGAGGTTGGTGGGGAAGGAATTATTCAGACCACCCATCTTAGCTGGCTAAATTACCCGGGTAGTCTCTTCAAACTCTTTCTCCAGTCACGGATGAGAGTGAGGACAATTCAGAGTAAGGCTAATTTGGGTGCAGTGAATGACCCTCTGCAGGAGCTTTGCTTTCCCTCCCTCAACTACAGAGGGAGCCTGGGGAGGCCAGCTGGTTACATTTAACTGCTAAATTGGTTGCCAAAAGATGGGTGGTGAGAATTCCTTCCCGTTTCCCCTTTGCCATGGACCATGCTCTTCCCAGAGCAGGATGCTTGCTTGCTTGGTCTCTCGTGTAAATTCAGAGAGTGCTCAGTGCAGTGGGGTACGGGCCCCCAGGAACCACCACGAGACAAATGCTGCATCGCAAGAGTTGATACGTACTGTATATTGTGTGTAGGATTGCATGGACTTTTGCTGAAATAGGTCCCTTAAAGGAGCTTTGCTTTTGGGAGCCTGTTTAACAACTTGCCTTGGTATAAGCCAAGTTTTACATATGTTCTGAAATGTAAAAAAGCAAAGTGAAACCTCGAGGAAAAATTGTAATCCGGGAGGTACAGATAAGAGAGAGAAAAGACTTGTAAGTTCTCTCCAGATGTTCCAAATGGAGAGGAAGGTGAAGCCATTCAAAATAAACCCTGCTGAGATTGCCCTTTCCTCTTTGCCTGATAAACCCATTACAAATTAAAACAAAAGCAGCCAAGATCCACAGGCTTCAGGGCATCTGTAAGCCCTCTTTTACCTTTTAGAGCTTGGAACAGATGCTGACTGTGGGCGTTAGTCTTCGCCTAATCAAAAAGGCCAAATCCTTATTCTGGAAGCTTAAAGTACAAGTTTCTGCCATATAAAACCCAGCAAATGTAAGAATCCAAGCCCAAACATAAACTACCAGAATTCTAAAGCTTCAGGATTATTTTATGCTCAAGAAGTGATCTTATCTGGTAAATCAGTACTGCAGCACATCACATTTCCAAAGGCATTTGAAAAAACAGTAGTTTATTATTTTTTTTTCCCCCTTTTTGAGAAGAGAGTAATGACTGCCTGGATTCCCTCCTGTTTTCTCAGTCCTCAAATGTTCATAACACCCTGTTGGGGAGGAATAATTCCCATCCAAGTTGTAAAACACACTTATAAGTAGATGGGAAAAGCATGAACAGAGCTGTACGGAAAACAAAACCACCAGGAACAAGATCTTATTTTGCATGCTTCTCACTGTTGTATTTTTGCCCCAATTAGCATATTTTAAAGACAAGCCTTTAAAAAAAAAAAAAAAAAATTCTGCTATCTGCCTGAACTGTTCTCAAGCTTTGAACTTTTCCATCCCTTCTATTGATTATGGCCAAGTGACCCATATTTAAAAAGCATTTACAATAAAATTATAGCACTTTCTTTTGTGCTGCCGGCTTTCCCAGTGAAAAGCTAAAATGTTTTAAAATTGTCACTTTTTGACAGAGGTAATGGCTGTAATATATTTAGTCTCTCCCCCCTTGTTGTGCTTAAAATGGCTATGCTAATAAAGGGCACAGCTGTCGATACTTTATGGCCTGCTGGGGGGAAGAGGGGGAACGAAGGCAAAAAACAGATTGACTGTGTGTCAACAAATGCAGCTGGGAAAGAAAAAAAGAAGCCCCTTGAAGGCCCCTGCAACTTAAAGTCCAAGATAAATGATGTCCCTATGCTTAAAAAAAAAAAAGGGGGGGAAAAAAAAATGGAGGTTGGAATTCAATAAAGGGGGACTGAAAAGGAAACTGCTTAAAACTGAAAGCCTTTTCTCTGCCTCTAGACAGCTTACAAGAGAAATGAGCAAAACTGACCACAGAAAGAGGGTGAGCGGCCAAGAAAGAAAACAAAAGCCTATCCTGGAAAATATATTGCGTCAACGAATTATCTGAAGTGCATTATCGCTGGCGGGCGGAGAGCGTACAGTTTAATGGAGATGCGACAACAAACTTTTACACGCCGCTGCCTTTTGGGGAGCAGGCTGCTTTGTGCCCAGGCCAGAGGGGAGGGGAAAGGGGAGCTGTAATTATTCATAACAAATAAATAAGATTGGAACAAAACGGCCAGCACTGGGGCGCTGGTGAAAGTTGCTCCCCAGGGAGCTGGGCCAGGCCGGGCTGCCCCCGAGGCTTCTGCCCCTGAGGGTGCTGCCCGGCACAGCGGTGCCCAGTGGCCTCACTCCTGGGATGCCCCGCTTTGTGTTTTTTTTCTCTGGGGTCACTCTGGTAAGAGCCTCTCTGGCCTTTGGGAGGCACTGTGGAAAGAAAAAAAAAAAAAAGAAAGAAAGATGCTTTTCCCCTTCCTGGGGACAGCAGCCGTCAGAAGAAAGGCCATTTTGTGTCCTGGCAGCCCTGCAAGGCTTCCCGCCATTCACCACAGTGAGCCAGGCCCCGGTGACTGGCACAACATGGCAGACATGGTCCTTCATGCCCACTTGTACAAGCAAGAGCTGAAGCTGGCAGAGACCGACTGCTCTACCCAAGCCCTGGGGCAGGGAAGGCTGGTGGGAGCCATGGCCCAGCAGGATGGGGATGGCAGAGGGAGAAGGGTCATTGCCGTTGGGACAGCCCGTGGGTAATGGCTGGCCTGTCCTCGCCACCCTGGCAGCGCTGCAGCTGAGTTGGCAGTGCGACTCATCTTCTCCAGAGATGGTATACCCCAAGGATGTAAGCAAATATCTTGATTGTGGGAGGTTTTGTTATTTGTTAACTAGTGGCTTGTGTGGCTTTTTTTATTCACAGCAATGTACATTAGGACCTAGCCCTGTGCTTCAGATAGAAATGACCCCTCAAATGGCTGCGAGCTGTCCCTGTGAGGAGCGAGGGGCTGTGGGACAACCTGGGCAGCACACCATGGAAAGGCTCAGGGCCCTTCCTGAGACACAGCAAGAGGAGCAACAGGGTTGTAAGAGGCGTAGGGATGGGGAGCTTGAATTACTGCACTGAGGAAATGGTAATACTGGGTGTAAACCTGTAAGAATCGTGCGGTTTTCATGCCCTAGGTCATGAGGCAGCTTGTTTACGTGGAGGCAAACCCATAATAAAATAATGAGTGACAGGGAGCCATTTGTTCATTGTCATTTCTTGGACAGCTATGGAAGATGAGGACAGTTTTTCCCAGCCTAAGGCAAAATGCCTTTGTAAGTATGTCTTGTGTTTCCTGCAGGCACACCAAGAGTACGGGTAACGCTGCATCAGTGCCACCATAGCTCTGGTGAGAAATGGGGTCCAGACACTCCTGCTGCCTGTTTTGGGCCTGGAAAGAGGCTTTCTGGAAAATAAAGGCTTGGTGGCAGCAGGTGAGGCCAGGAGAGCAGGTCAGCCTGCAAATAACCTTTGCTTCTGCAGTCAGAGGGTGAGAAGGTGCAGTCTGGGGTGGGATGGAACTGCCTGCTTGTCTCTTTCACTTTCCCACTTCTGTCATTCCCCACCCCCACCATTTTTTTAAGTTGTTTTTTATTCAAGGCCTTTTTTGCCTGGTTGGTTTCTCTCATTCAAAAACATCCGGAAAAGGTAGTCAGATGGAAAAAGGGGGTTATCTGTTTTCTAGGTTTCCCAGTTTTGGTGTGCATGTGTTCTTTTTAACCTCTGCAAATTCTCTAAGAATGGGAGGAAGGAAAAATAAGTAACCAAAGACAAGGTGATACCAGGAAATCAGCAAAAAATCCTGAAATGAAATAAAACAGTTGTGTCAATTTTTTGCTAAAACAGCAGGACATTAAAATGGCACTGAAAGTTCTCATTCCCTTCTGTAATTGTTTGGAAGAGTTTAAAACGGCCATTATTTTTACTATTCCTGCTAGATTTCACTTGGTAAAGCCCTTGCACCAGTAAAGGTCAATACCTCCCAGAGTTTCTGTGTCTCTGGGATGAGCAATTTGGTTTCGCTTTTCTTTAAAATGGAGTTTGGGTTGGCTGACATGCAAGAGGAAAAACTGAGAGGTGTCTGTTGCCAAGGTCAGAAGAGGTAAGAGTTCCCTCACCCACACTTTGGTTTCTCTGACACTGCCCTGTTTTGACTTTGGGAAGCAAACTTCCTTGCCTGTGATGGTGACTCACTGTGTGAGTCCCACTGCCTCTTTGTAGCTGATAGTTGGGAAAAAAATGGGGGGAAACAAGAGAAAAATGCCTGAACTTGGAGTGTGTGATATAACCGAGATATTCACTGATGGGGGTTGATATGATTTTGCATAAAAAGGTTCTCCTAAAGCTGGGTTGAAGGTGGAAAAGCATGGTCCCTGCTTAAATAAGAAGTAACATGAAAAAAAGTAATGCTAAAGTTGATGCAGTGCATATAGCATGGCCATAAGTAGCTTGGCAGTGTCAGAGCTGTAACTGCTGCTGGAGAACATCGTCCAAAGGAAAATGTCCAACAGGTTCCTGGAAGACCTGTGGCCCTGAGGGACTCAATGACTACATCCGTGAATTGGAAAAAAACCTGAAAGTGCTGGAGATAGCAAAGAGATGGTATGTAATGGTCAAAGCTAAGGAGTTATACAGAGGCTCCATATGGGAAATTCCCATGGAATGTGGGAAAGTGCCGTTAGCCATGAGTTGATCCTCACTGTACGGTGCTGGTGAGACCATGACTGCATTCAGCTTCAGTGTCCCTAACCCATGTATCTGCAGAGGCCTGAAAAATCCAGGGAGATGATTTATGATTGTGTTCCTTAGCACATTCAGGGGAAGGCTAAGGGGAGGCTGTGTGGGAGCCAGAGCAGATGGTTTTTGTAATTTTTGCTTTGCAGACTACCACAATTTTCCAGGGGAGGTGCAAACCCAGGATAGCGGCTGTTGAGCTCATAGACTTGCTTTGTTTAATTATCATTTGCAGACTGTTTATTAGGGGCCCAGAGACCTTAGGACCCACCAAGAGCCAGAGGTTGACAACCACCAAATATCTCTGTAGGAAGAAGATATATAAAACTTTGATTTATTTATTGAAGCTGAAAAAAACCCAAAATAATATTTTATGTGCATAACTGGGCATTGAAGCAACAGGCTGTGAGGTCTGGTGGGCTTGCAGTCACATGAAGCTCTTTGGTTGGTCAGCTCACCTTCAAATCTGGACAGCCAGGCTTGCCGCTGCTGTTGGTGTTTTGTGTGCTACTGGGGGGTCTGCAGGCCCTCAATACGCCTGTGCTTTGTGCCAGTTACCTGTAATGCACGTCTTCATGCAAAGCCTTTTAGGTATAGTGTCTCCCATAGTCGTTTTAAACAAAAAATTCCCAACAATAGGTCAAATTTCACTTTTGTTTTCAATATTTTTTTAAAGTTCAGGCACGTTTGCACATTGTCCTCATTGCTTAGTCTATCAGTTTTAATGGTTAATGTCTTAAATATCTTGTGTCTCAGCCATAGCCTGGTCTTTGTGACTGGTATTAATTCTCTTAGTTTCAACTCACCTGGTGTGTGGGTCCCTCTGCCTCCCTCCCAGGCTCTTGTGGTCTCTGCTGGTTTCCTTCCACTGAGTGTGGGTGATGGATGGATTTCTCAGAGGTATCAAGTCACCTAAAATTTAACTAAAGGATGCAGGGAGAGGAGAGGGAAGGGTTCAAGTGTGCGCTTAGCCTTTAGAAAACACCAGAGGATCCACATGAAAAAGAAATTAAGAAATACCTTATTGCGGGTAGGGCTTTGGGCCAACTGGCACCTTCTTAGGTGCTATCAAGCAACCAGGCACACACCTATAGGAAATAGGTTTCGCTGGTTCTTGTGTGCATGAGCAGAGGGTCTTTCTCAATAATTTCTTTGATAATTGTTTCATCCTTCTAATAACCCATTTTCTGATCACACCGCCCCTGTGTGTAGGTACACATGTTTCCCTCCTCTCCCTGAGCCCCTCTGGTAGCTCTTAAACCTGCTGGCCAGTTTAAGACCTATCTGTCAGCACAGTAAAGGTGTCAGAGATATGACACTCCTACATGTTTAATGAAAATCTGTGCCCTAGAAGAAGAGAGAGGTGCAAAATGGGCCCCTGCCAAGGGAAAGGCTGCAGTACATGCTTGCAGTTTGCTGGAGAATTTCCCAAGTAAACACCCCAGCTCAGCCAGCCCCCAGGTCCCCATCGGACGCACATCTGCAGGAGGCCAAACGTTAACCCTTCCAACACACCGTAGTAGTTCTGCCGTACTGCCTCATACTGCCTGCTCTTTTTCCTCTTCCTCCACCTTCTCTCCCAGAAGACAGCCCCGGGCTTTACCTTGCCAGCTGATGTTTACAGGCAAGTTTAGGGATACTTGGGAGATGTTTAGATGTGCTAGAGCTCAGGGCTGCATCTAAGGTAGGTGTCTCCTTGCTTCTCTGCTTCAGAGAGCAGCTCATCCTACCCATGAGACCCATCTTGGGAGGCATCACTCGCTCTCCAGGGGTACCTGTCTCTCCAGAGCAATCTGCAGCGAATCAGGCATCTATTTTTCAGACAATTAAATCCTTGAGTTTAATTTTAATACTGTCTTTAATTCAGGCAGTTAAATCCTGAGACCTGCTCTTGGCAGATATGGTTTTCCGAGTGGACAAGGAGGGCTGTTTTCCCTCCCTGCCATCCCTGAGCTGTCTGGTGAGGTGGGAGATGCTACAGCCCAGCAGCCTGGAGTCGTTGAGCCGTCCTTACCCACACCGTGACCGTGGCCATCCCATATTTCTGACTGGGAAGGGGGCTCCCACATGGCACAGTGACTCAACACGTCCGCACACTCACATGTGGGTGCCCATGTGTATTTTTAGCTCTGCTGCCAACACTTCAGAGTGAGTTATGAGATGGCTGGGAGAGAAGGATTTGGTCCAGGCTTGTGTGTCTACCACAAAGCCGGGCTGTGATTCAGCATCGGGCAGGCTCTTCAGCCTTGGGCTTGCCCTTAGGTGGGGATGCAGCAGCTGCTGGAGCAATCTGCAGTGCAAATAACTGCGGAGCACAGTCTCCAAATTACCTTCTGTTTACGCACCCTTATATTACCTCAAATGAATCTGAGCAGATTTGTAGGGGAGGACATTCCAGTGCAAGATCCGGGCACTGTGAAAGGATTTAATTCAAACATTTGAGAGAGTCAGAAAGCCAGTTGGATCCTGACAGGAGGGACGTTGGTGCAAAGCCCTTGCTGGGTTTCTGATGCTCAGAAACCTTCCTAGCAATGCCCGCGTGATGAGTGGTTTGGTGAGGAACTACATATAAATACCGAAAGTGTAAGTTAAGCAAAAAGGTGTTTGGCATCACAAGGGAGACCTTATAAATCTAGCCATGAGGCATTTGCACGTAAAAGAAAATTGCAGCTTCTTTCAGCTGCAACCTAAACTTTGTGCTGAGTTAAATCTCCCCAGCCTTGGGCTGATCCCCGCAGCCCCTCCCGAGTTTTCAATGCATCCAACAATGAAAGTGAAATCCAATCCCATCCAATTAGAGGAAAATGAATGGCTCATCTACAATAAATGGGCTCTGAATAACAATAAGCCAACAAGAGAGCAATGAACTGGAGACAGAGTACAATCTTCCTGAATGTTAATCGGCAACTAACTCCACAAGCTTCTTAGAGGTGGAAAGAATTGGAGGAAAATAGATTAGGGAAGCTTTAGAGCACATTGCCTTTTAACTGCTTAGGCCTCACATTTTTACCTAAATACAAGAATGTTTCTAATGCTGCCTTTTGCAGGGTGAAGGGGAGGGGGGAATGATGGGGATGTTTGTTCTCAAAGTTAAATGTTTTCAGTTTATTTATAATTTGACATGGTCAGTCCTACTGTATACCCTCTGGTATTATTTCATTGTTTTATTTCTTTGAACGTCCCTTTTTAAAATTACAAAGTAAAAGGGCAGAAGCCTTGGAAAATGTTTTCTGTAGATCTGAGGATTTGGGGAATTACGCTGAATGAATCTAGAAGTCAGACTGAGACTGAGAGAAGCTGGAGAGGTAAAAGGATAAGGAAAACTCTGCAGTTCAGTGGCTCAAGTGCTATCTGTACCCAGCAGGCTCCCCCTGTGCTGCCCGCTCTCTGGTCCTATGTAGGCACCTTTTCACACTCTCAAGGCTAATAATACCTGAAATACCCGCAAAGCAGCCCACTGCCCTCAGCCCTGCAGGTAATTTTTGTAAAGCCAGGGAAGATGAAGGATTCCTGACCCATCACTAAGAAAAGCCCCCACAGCCATGCAGGCTCCATGTTCAAGGGAACTAGGTGTCACCAAACTGAGCTGAGATGCCCATCTTCTCTATTCACCCCCATTAATTTCCTAATAATTTATTTTTTTCCCTCCAGGCAGGCAGAGGTGTTATTCAGCTGGACCAGCACTGTCATCCCATCCTGCCTACCTTCATCCACAGGAGCCCAACTCAAAGGCCATGAAGTCCCTCTGGCCAGTGTGGGCATCTGATCAGGCCCCATTATGTGAGAACAGGTTAACCTCACTGCAGTCTGAGCAGCCACCTCAGCCATGGTAGCAGAGGGTGAAGAAGTGCCTTGGTCCTCTGGGAAGAGAAATGCTCCTGCACGGGTGACGTGTAGTCATGGTGCAGTGGCAAAAGAGAGTGTCTGGTGAGATCTGGCAGCTTACAGCGCTCCTTGCCATGGAGAGCCTGCACCTTCTTGGTTTGTGGTGTCAAAACCAGTATTTTCAATCCTAGTAGCTGTAATATATATAATATACAGATATATATACACAAAAGCTATCCCTGCTCATTCCTGAAGAAATCTGTCAAGAAATTTCTTGCAGAAATCATGAAAGTAAAGGGCCTTCAAAAAGTGTAGTGACGTGAGGGGAAAGTGCCATCTCTGACTTTGAAAAAGCCCTGGACTTGTGACATGTGGTAATGCATGCTGTGATGCCGAAGCATGCAAAGAGGCTGACACGATGTGTTCCCAACCGTGCCAAGGGTGTCTAATGTCCATGAGGCTGCTCTACACCCTGCTCTCCTCTGCTCTTTCAGTGTCTGCCTATGCCTGCTCCTCATGATGGCTCCCTGAGGAGGAGGCCCTAATATCACTTGGGAGGGCTGTGGGGATGGCACACGTGGCTTTTCTTTTTTCTGTCAGAGCTGAGCACTCAACTTTCATGCTCAGCTTGTACTGCCAGGGCTGCTCTTTACCTGCAGGAGGGAGGACAGGTCCTTGGGCAAACCCAAAACTCTGGCTGAGGGCCGTGGGATGCAATGTGGTAGAAGAAGGTAAGGTCAACTCCCAGCCCCTAAACTAGGTGGTCCTGAGCAAATTGTCTTCTACAGCTCATCTGCGTAGCTCCTCAGGTATGTGAAGGCTGCAGTGCAGGGGCCTTTGGAGAGTTCACCAACCCACATCAACATGAATCCCAAATGCATAGAACAAGCAAAAAAAAGAAATGGGGTAACTTTTAAGTTAAACTATATAAAATATATTTCTAATTTATTCTATCAGAAAGGGTTATTGATGCAAATATGTTTCCTGTGTTGCATTCCTTATCTCAAATGTCTCCCCAGAAGCAGCTCCAAATTTGGTATATCACGGCTAAAGAGCCAGCAAAAGGGTTCATAGAAAAGCAAAGTACATTCTTCTGTATAGCAAGATGGGAACAAAGAGAGGAGCCATATCGCACTTTCTCTCTCCTGATCTGCTGTACAAGCAAAGAGTTCCTTATTGTATTCTTTCAGAGGAGCAAGAATTTGATAGGCATATAGATAAGCTATTAAATAATATATATGTGGAGCTAAAGGGGATTTGGAAGGGAGAATTATTCATTTATTAAATTAAATAAAAATTTGGTCTCAGCAGCATTAAAATAAATTTCCAAAAGCCATTGTTTATTTGAACAAAGAGGGAAAAGGAGCTGTTAGAAGCAGTTTACACAGTTCAAATATGAGGGGTTGTGTATATTAATAAGACCAGCATTGGTGCTCAGCATGTAGCACAGAAAACACACTTGCCATAGTGTGCTGGACACGCTCTGACCAGCACTTGGGAATGGCATCGCACCCTGCCAAGACTTAGCACTGAGAGCAAGAAATGCCAAGGGGAATTTCAAATTCCACAGAAATATTTTTTCTAAAAACTGACTTAGACTGTTGGACCAGGACAAGACAGTGGCAGTGGCCAGCAGAAGCCCCTGGTTTTGGCCATTTGGGTGCAAAATACTGTTCCTTTCCCTTCCAGCTGCCTCAAAGCACCATCATCCTTCCCCCTTCTTCCCTCATCCCCTCAGCAGTAAGCACGGAGCATTTGCTGGAGCCTCCCACTTTGTTTGGTTTCTTGGCTTTTGTCATCACTAACTGCAACAGCGATTCTTTGGTTAGTTGGGGATTTTCGACACAAGAGATTTGTTCTGCAAGTCCTGGGAAGAGTTAGGAGTGCTTTGATCTCCAGATAAGGTGCAGTATCACATTTAGCCCAGGCCCAAACATCCTAAAAATATTAACAACCTTAGCACTCTAGCCTTATTATGCAATGTCTTGGTTTCAGCTGAGATAGATAGAGTTAATTTGGTATAGTGCTATGTTTTGGATTTAGAATGAGAATAACATTGGTAACACACTGATGTTTTCGGTTGTTACTAGGTAGTTGTAGTGTCTACACTAAGTCAAGGACTTCCAGCTTCCCAGGCTCTGCCAGGTGTACAAGAAGCTGGGAGAGCACAGCCAGGGCAGCTAACACAGACTAGCCAAAGGGATATTCCATACCATATGACATCGTGCTCCAGATATAACTGAGGAAGCTAGCTGGGAGGCAGATTTGCTGCTCAGAAACAGACTGGGCATTGGATTGTTTTATTTTACTTTCACATGTGGTGAGCAATTGCATTTGTGCATCACTTGTTTTATTGTAATTTTTGCTATTATTGTTATTATTCTCTTCCCTTGTTATCCTATTAAACTGTCTTTATCTCAACTCATGAGGGGGTTTTTCCATTCTCCTCCCCATCCCCTTTGGGAGGGGGTGTGAGCAAGCAGCTGCATGGTGCTTAGCTGCTGGCTGGGATTAAACCACAACTTCCAAGAACTGCATGGTTTTATGCTTGTTGTATGACAAAAAGTACATGGCACCAACCAGTTAAATTGTTGGTTTATAAAACCAGATTCTGGTAACTCGATTTACCCAAACCAGCACTATCTGGTCCTCATGGTTATGCCTGTAGAGACAGTGGTACTGCTCACGTAACAAGTTGCTACTTATTGTGGGACGTTGTTGTGAAGGTACTAGGTAGGGTAAGGTGAAAAACTTTGATGAAAAAAACAATTTTCTGTGAGAGTTTCAGAGTGGGTATTTTCATTTAGAAGAGAAATAGCCTGTAAAAACAATTTCCCTTTTCATCACTCATCATGTTTTCATTTTTTGGCAGAAAGAGGAACCATCTCCACTTGCCCCTGTGACCATAACGCCTCCAAAGAACCATGGTCCAAAGGCTGACATCCAATTTTCTTTTGCCACTGGACCACCTGTCCCATGAGGACCCGCACCAGGATCTTCTAGGAGGTTTCTTCCCCTGCTTCACACAGTGGGCAGCCAAGATGCCCAATGGATGGATAGCCTTCTCCCAGCCAGGAAAGCTTTCTCACCAGGGACCTAAACAGTGATCATACATCAGCCCTGAGGTAAGGTGGCTGTGGTTTGGAGACTTAGGGCTGCCCTCATCCCAGCTCCCAGGTCTCCCTGTGCCTGGCCCACAGCAACCTGGCTGCAACGTTGGCAGAAAAGCACTTCAAGAACTTGTGTATGGCATAAAGCTAAGCTTTGCCAGGCTACAGGCAGGGCTTGCTGCTGAAATCTCTGCTCATGGCAAAAATGGCAGTGCCTTGGACAAGGTTTGGTCTCCCTGCACCAATAGCCATGGTGGGCACCCCCAGATCCAAAGCATTTTGGCCTGAGGATCTTGTGTCTCCCCTCAGGTCACTTGCCAAGCTGAGGAGCCCTGTATTCACATGTGACTCAACCCTGACTGCCCTCACCACATCCATGTAAAATGCTTGAAAAGTGTCTTTTAGGTGCTTCCATCAGCAGCATCTCTTTTTGGAAACTAAGAGCCAAAAATGTGCCTTAAACTGTGTCCCATCTTAGCCCCTTACTTCTATCTTCTTTACTAGGATAGATTTTCCCTGTCATATTTTGTATTCCCAGCCTGCTGCAGAGGCTGATCCCCAGAGCAGAGAGCAAGGCCAGCGCTGCCCTGGCACTCTCACGGGGCTGCTCCCGCCAGAGCCGCCTGAACAAAGCGCCATTTGAGACTGGTTTTGGCGGCCCATGGCTCCCTACAGGGATCTCTTCCATTTCTGAGAAAAATCTGGCAAATTTTTGCTTTTTGCATCCTGATGCTTGTGACTGTTCACACGTGAGAAGGGGTTAGTCAGGGACTGAGCGAGTCAGGTCCTGCAGGCTCCCAGCATAGCGCTGAAGACCAGACACGTTTCCCTCAAGAAGTTTTACAAATGTTGCATAATTTGTGGGCTGATAATTAATAACTAACTCCTGCTATGTTAAACTACTTTTGCTCTTCTCTCTGTGCATTTACCATCTGGGAAATCAAGGTAGGGGAAAGAGCATTATAAATAAGGTAAAAATTATGGCCAGGTGGTTCTTGGAGGGGAAGGTTACCCAGATGACTTTTCTAATTATTGACATGAACATCTTTACCGACTCCAGGAGTATCAGTTGTTTGAGAGTGCTTACTGAGAAATGTTTTGTTTATTAAGTAATATTTTGAAAGAAAAGCACCTGTTTTAGAAGAATATCTGGTTGGAAGGAGACTTCTTTTGGCAGTGCTGAACTGTATTGTACACATGGGGCCAAATGTGGCCTAGGGTAATGCTGCTCTACCATGAGACCGGTTGTACTTACCACAGCCCTTCTGTCCAGGAGAGGGTGGAATGTAACACGGCTTTCTCTCTTCAGTTATCCTGCTGAAAAATGTAAGCAGATCTCCATTTTTTGTGACTCCTTTTTTTCAACCAACACCCCTGGAGGCTTTACAAAGGCAGTCGAGGCTCAGGCCAGAACTGCAGGCAGTACTTTGGATTGAGGTGTCCAACAGTCATTGTAGCATCCAGCTCCTTTTCCAGCTTTGGGCACTCACCATCTCCCACATTCAGATTTATTCCTGATACTGCTTTTCAAAGCCTCAATAACCCTTGCTGCAATCAGTTTGCGTTTATTTGAGTGACTGACTATATCAACAGTGGCTGATACTTTGCTCCTCTGAATCCCATAGGAGAGCTCAGGTCTCTGGTCCAGCATCTACATTCCAAAATTCAGGAACTACCATAATGCTGTAGCACTCCCACAGCACCGCCATCAGCAGGAAACCCAAACTCAGACCCACCTTTTCTAACGTACAGCCCTCTGCCACATGAACTCAGAGTGCATCTTTATTAGCTGTAGCACTACAGGAAGGACTGCCTTCACTCTGCTCAACTTGCCCACAAAAGAGATTTTAGAATATCTTTGCACTGGGGCAGCCAGAATTTAGTCTGCAAGCTCCTGCCGCACCCTCCACTTTCTGAGGGGTTTGCAGGCCTGCCACGTCCTTAGAGGCTGCCAGAGTGTAGCACAGTTAATTTGAATTTGAATAAAGTACTGAACTTTATTTTGAGCCCTAATTTTAAATCAGAGTGAGATGAACACGCCTGGTGGATGTGAATTTAAAAAAGAGCCACTAAGCAATAGTAAGGAGAGCTGCCCATGTTTCCTGTCTCTCTGGTTTTATCATCTGGAGAGCAAATACTTTTAAAAAAGCCTCTGCATTGAAATATCTCCCAAAACCTGGACCTCACTGAAAGATTTTCACTGCCATTTTTCTGTGAGAGGAAAAAAGTGACACCTTAGGCAATATATCCTTTTTTGGTTTTCATCAGAATGAAAATTTGGTTAACACAGAGGAGCTACCTTAACTGTCTTAGATGAAAAAAAAGAAAAAAAAAAAAAAAAGAAAGAAAAGGGGGGGGGGGGGGGGGGCGGAATTAGCTAAACCAATAAGGTTTAACCTCAGCTCAGTTTTTGGCAATTTGGGCAGAGTTTTGTTGTTTTGGAAACACAGTCAAAACTGAAATTTATCTCAAAGTTTACTATAGGAAAATGGCTGCCACATTTAGTGGGTCTAGCAAAAAATTCTCAATAGTTTGTCAGAGAGAGAGAGGAAAGCAGCCAGCCTGTGCCTGGAGTTATACAGGGCTCCAAATTGGCAAGACTCACCAGGTAATCCTTTCTCAACAGAGCCTTGCAGAGAAACTATCAAACCAAACACAGAATAATAAAAACATTAATCACAGGCTTTCTTTCCCTACAGAACACAAGGATTTTAATGCCTCTTGCAGGGATTTAGTGTACATTAGAATGTGCTGTATTTTTTACTGCTCCTTTTTGCTTTTTACTTATGAAATACTGGAGTTTTCCAAACATGATGCTCCACTCTCAAGACTAAATCCTTAGCTGGTTGAAAATGGGATAATACAGCTAATTCCCTCTGCAGCTCTACTGATTTGCACCAGCTGCAGATCAGCCCCGTTATATTACCTAGGTGCAGAGTGGAGCTGCTTTAATTCTTTATTCTTGCTTGATATCAGTTTCCAAAATAAAACTGTCTTACAAAGCACATGTTTACAAATGAGTCAAAACCCATTACACTGAAACTATTTAATTGTAAGCAGGTTAGATCAGCTTTCTTGTGATAAGAGCTTCTGATATTGGTGTTTCTTTCTTGTGCAGGCTTAAAACTTTACTTGCAAAATCTCCTTGTATTCCTTTGAACTCCCTTGGGAGATTAAAAAACCCCCAAACCTCCAGTTAACACTCCCTCATTTCATTTTTAAAGGTCATGCTTAGAGCTGGCAGTTGTTATAGGAGCTGTCCTCTGTAAAGAAAAGTCTTAACTAGCCAGGCACAGACTTAACCTCACCATCGAAAAACTAACATTGTCACTAGGATATGGAGAAACCATGGTGAAGAACTAGCAACAGCTAGACCACGGCAGAATGAGCAGTCGGCATCTGCTCGGTGGGCCTTTATCATGCAGTGTTGTATGTACGATTCAAAATGCACAGAACGATTGTTGAAATGATGTAGACAAATTGACTCAAATTAGTTTAGCATGGGCCATGCAAAGTTTAAGCTTGTTGAGCCCAGACACATAGCAACAGCCGCTGCCGCACTTTGGAAGACCGTGCGTTCGGAGCGCTAGCAGAAAAGCGGTATTCCAGCCCACATTCGCGGGGTTTGCTTTTGTGCCTGCTTGCTCCTTTTCTTTTAATTTTGCCTGGCTCTAGAAAGTCTTGGCAGAAGCGGTCCCTGCTGAAGACCACACTAGCACTGATAATTTTATAGAAGTACTTGTGAGCTTTAATGTCATTTTATACTTCCTTAATCTTTTGACTGTTACTTAATGACAAACAAATCCCCAAAGAACTAGCGAGGGGGGGAAGATTAAAAGGATTTTGAGATTGTGTTCTCTGCTTTCAGTCAAACTGTCCCAAATCCTGCCAACACAATTCTCCAGTGCCCTATGACACCCCTCCCCAGACCACCAGGAGTGAGTTTCTTATTGTATTTACAGTAATCTAATTACAACAGTTCTTCAATTCACAGCCAGCTTTGGTATACAGACTTTAGCAAGAACTCTCAGTGCAGATTGCAAACTTTAATCTTTTAAACTAACACTCTCGCAGAACGCCCCCCCAAAAAAAAAGTTCTGAAATGCCTGTGCAAGCTACTAAGAGGTGTTCCCCCTCCCACGCCCGCCAACGCTTCTCTCGTCTTTTTGTTAAGTTTTCTTTTGTATTAATTTACTGCCTAAAGGTAATGTGAGAGTTCCTAAGAGACAATATTCTGTAACATTATAAGATGATGGTAAAAACAGGTTGCCTGCCCAAAATTTCTTTTTTAAAAGCTATTTTTCTAAATATATGTAGTTTCCTTTAAGTTTTTTCTCTGTATTTCTGTAGTTGAAGAAGTAGCTCCGCAGAGGAAATAAAGACTGAACATTTTACTTAAAAATGAACTACGGAGCTTAAAATTGTCATTGCCCAAAATCATTTGATGCAAATCTTAAAGCTGATTAACTTTATTCAGAAGAATCAGATGACAAAAAGTAGATGGAGTTTGTACGTAATAAAAATGTCAAGAAAATGAAGACAGAAAAGATTGTTTTATATGAAGCAAAATATAAAGCACAAGTAGGATCTGCAATGAATTGGCAAATCTGAGCATTCTTAGTGTGTCATTGCAGCCATCTAGCTATATACACAAGTATTGCACTATTCAGTTTCATTTCCATCACAGGTTTTCCACTTAAAGCTTTTACAATAATACTTGGTTTACCAATACATCTCTCCGGAAATTTGAGGGAGCTTTTCTCTTCTTCCAGTCTGGTGTTTGACTCTCTGAGTTCTGTCTAATCTCAAACTCACTAAAGTTAATAAAATCTTCACTCCCAAAGAAATCAGGAACAATTTAGGTCCGATATCACTATAAAATGTAGGTATCCCCCGACTTGCATGTCCTTTAGAAGATGTACAGAAGGCAGAAATAACATGAGTGCTCATATTTCATTTATGAGTATTTTAAATCCTCAGTTTGGCCTTTGGTACCCATTTGGTTGGTTTCTGTGAGGCTCATCAATCATTTTGCTTTCTAGTATGTACCAGCATTCCTTGTCATATCGGAAGTATTTTAATACTTAATTCCTCCTGTTGAGATTCATTGCCATGCAAGCTGAAATGAGCTGGACCGTCAAACCTCAGCTACTTCCTACTGTTTTCTGTGAACCTCGAAAAACTGAGGACATAGTAGTGTCTTTTCTCATCTCACATTCACTCTTGAAAAACTACTTCTAATACACCTTTGTGCTCTTTCCCTCTGAGCAAACTTGCCATAGTAATACTCGATAAATGAAGCAATTATTCAGCTTGTAAAATCTTTAGGTTTCTAGATAATATGTATACTCTGCTCAATCCAAAAAACTCAGAATAATGAAATGGCTTTGAAAAGGTAATATGAAAGAGTAAAAGACAGCAGCTGCTTGGAAACATCCCAACTTTCATCAAAGTGTTTTGGAAATGACAGATTGTATGTAGTAGTTTGTTTCTGTGAGATCTAATTTAAATTTTAATATCTGGGATAATATATCTAATCTTCACAGTCCAGTAATTTATCAGGTTGGACAATGAATAGGAAATACTCGTACCCTTATAAAAATAGAGTTCTCTTCTGATTTGGGAGATATTCTCAAATATCTCAGTCTCCCCCAATAAAGGGAAAACATACTACATTGCTGCAAAAGGAGGTGTGGAGCAGGGAAGCCCGAAGTGTAGGAATGCCATCTGCTGGCTTGAATGAAAAATAGGATCCTCCAGCAACCGCTGCTGCTGTCTTTGAAGATGGATATGGAGGGCCGGCTCTCATTTCATGTGTTGGCATGAGCCAGTCACGTTGTTCTGTATCTACACTCATGTCAATAGAAGAAGGATCACACTGAGATTATATAAGCCAAACTTGCCTTAATGTGTATTTTTGTGCTGGAGCATTAGGTTTGTTTAATGCTTTATGTCACCAGGGCTTAGTTAGATTAGGAATAAAAGGCAGCTGTCCTTGCAGTTTTGTTGAATGTCATGTTTAGATGCACAATCCTCATGTAAGTTTATACCCATTAGACTATTGTTTGCTTGCTTTACATGCAATGCTGCACAGAAAGGGTTCTGCATAGCAAAGCCAGCTTTAGCCCAGGTGATTTAATCTCTCTGGGTTCGTAACCAGCTTTCCTTTTCAGGGCAACAGTCTGGCTTGCTCTAGAAGGGAGTCTGGAGAGAATGAGCTGCCCAGGAGGGCCTGGGGGTTAAACACAGAGCAACCCAACCAGGCATAGACAAACCCACACCTCTACAGCAGCTGGTAGCCTCTGTGAACGTCTCCTTAGGGTTCAAAGTGCAAACAGCAGCAAAAAATTGTGTATTTTTAAATTAAACCATAGACTAGAGCCCAATAATTTGCAGGGGTTGAACCATTATTAATTTTAGAAATATTTCATGAGTAATTTTGGGCCTATCTTCTTAGCACACTCCTACAGAAACTGATAATTCAGCCTGGAGCATGATGCTAAAAGGCAATCTCTTCCTGAATACGGTCAAGCCCAGGCCTTGTATAACTGCTGGCAGAGACCCGTAACCTATTTTCCCTTACAGTGATGGGCCAAAGAATCAGGAAACAAAACCTAAGTTTTTATTTTTCCTCACCATGGCTTGTCCTTCTCTCCTGGGCTGAACTCAAAGTCCAGGTGGGGAGGAGGATCGTTCCTTGCTAGGCTCACGCCTAGGTTTTGGCAGAGCCAACTGAGTGTGGGCCCTGCTTTTCCCGAGCTGCTCACATCTCACAGAAATGTTGGCAAGAGGTAGACCCAACCTGTCCTCTCATTTCTTTTTTTGTGGACTAAATCAGAGAAACAGCTTCTGCTTAGGGACTTTCCAGCTCACACATCAAATTCTTTGAGGAAATACCAGACCCCGGTTGGAGACAATACCCTTCATTGCAGCAGTACAAGGCACAACCTTTCCAAATTTGACACAGACCTCCAAATTCATAGGACTTAAAAAAATTACCAAACCTTGCGTGGGTTTATCTTGCCTTTATGTGCCTCTTGGGTCCTGAGCTGTTAAGATTTACAGGCAACTCATTCTCTCTCCACAGCATTGCTCCAGACACCTAAAGATGTCAGCACAGATGGAACAGCACTGACCAGAGGGTGTGATTTTATCTGCATAGAGATGCGACTGATTTGGGTGGTTTTGCTTAGAAATATGAGGGTGTTTTTAGAGAGTATGTTTGCGTTTTATAATCAAAATTATCATATTGTCATTTTATAATCAATGAGTAGTCAGAACATTCCCTTTCTAAATGTTTGATTAATTCTCTTGGGTCTAATGCACAGTGACTACAATACAGTGTATTTTTCCAATCCATTCTTGTGAGGCTTTACCTGTTCCACAGTTCTACTCAGAAAAGTGTCATTTTTTTTAAATTTCTTTTTTATTCCAGGTACTTCATGTTGTTCAGAAGTGGCCCACAGCCAAGCAAGCTGAGAAGGCTGTCATTATTTAGTGCCTGAACTCTAAAACAGGGTCAGAGCCGACCGTGTAGCTAATGATGGGAAGTGGTTAATGATGGGTCAATGATGGGATATGACTAATGAAGGGAAAAGGATTGCAGAACTGCAAAGTCACCAAGTGCACTGCATGGCAGATGAAAACTCTGTATGTCCTCATAACCCCAAGCCTACAATCACCTTTTTGCCCTTCCACTCCCCTTCCTGGTAGCACAGCAAAAATTTCCAAATCAGCCATGGAAGTACCTTGCAGAGCCACAGCTCCCACCACAGGAGTTCAGGCAGACCGCACGCACCACCTCTGACACCCAACCTCTGTCTGCTCCACAGGATGTCAAAGAGTTGTACTGAGATGTCCCCTAAGCAAGGACAGCAATCCCATCACTTCTTTCCAAAAAAGGAGTTTCTGTATCTTCTACACACTGTTAACTGGATTATAGGAGTGAGTCAATGCCATAAAATGCAAGTAATGAATTATACCATCATCCTTATCATCACTGTTATTATTTTTATTCTTTTCTTGAAGAGAAAAAGGAATAAAGGAAGTATAGGGTTTGATTAGAAAAATGAGGAGAAGGAAGGAAACTATACTCCACAGAGAGAAGAAGGATACAAACCCATTGTGCAGAATTTAGATCTAGTTGCATACAGGATTGCATTTGACAGTGTTCAGAGAGTTGGGTCCAGGGTTTGTGAAACCATGTGGCTTCCTTTACTTTTGAACGTTCCTTTTATCCCCTCATTATGCCAACTATAGGTACGGAGTGATCAGACAGAGATCAGGCACAGTGTTAGAAAGCTATAGGGTCATAAAGTATTCACTTCTTAGTAGTGTCAACATTATCTTACTTCTTATTTGAAGTAGATGATTTGTAGTTCAGAATTGAAATGAAGGTACTTTTTCTGAGTGTTCCCACACCTGTTTTACAACTCTTTGTTTCATATTTGTCATTTTATTTGTAAGAATAAACACAGTAACAGCAAAAAGAGTCTCCGGCATGTCAGTACTGTGATAGGCACACCTTGAGGTCCAGTGGCAATCTGTGGGCTTTCCGGATTAACAGTTAGCACTGATCAGACCACTTACTACACCTTGAGACAGATCACGGCGTGTTTTAGTGTTATGCTGCCACCTCTGGAAGGTACCAAGAGAACATGAAAGAACTTGCTTATCTATAAATCTATATTAAATGCTGTTACAAAGTACAGAGATACCTACTTGATTTTCCAAATGCTTGGGTGTCTCATCAGTCCACTGGGAAGAATAAGGAAGCAGAGGAGGGAGTTGAATGTCTAATTAAACTGATGGAAGAAATGTACTCAGCTCTGCAGAGACTCCTAGGGAGACAAAAGGAAGGAAAGAGGTGCTAAGTGCCCTTACAGGCCTGGGTTTTATCTTTGCTTTGTTTGTAACCTCAAATACATGGAAGGACTTCTTGCGGTGTAGATCTGTAAATCTGATAATGTTCTATTTCATAACAAAAATGGCAACATGGTAGAGATAGACTTGAGGAGTGACTTCATGGTTAGCACAGCTTGTTATTTTAAATGTCAGTCTCTTGGGGGAGGTTCTCATGCCAACAATTTTCTTCAGAGGTTAGACGCTATGAAAGTGGGTGAACACACACCTAATTCATAACTCAGTCAACCTTCCGCCGTCATAAAACAGAACAAAAACCTTACAAAAATGCACTAATAAGTAGAACACACAGCTAGGAAACAGCAAAAAAGACATTTTATTTCAAACTGGATAAAAAAACCAAACTGTCACAAAAGAGTTGCTGCGCTTCTATGCAGCACACCACACCTAGAAGACTAAACAGCATGTTATTATCTATACCTATTTATTCAAGGTAGGGATCTGACCTTTCCAGGCTCATTTGTTTCAGCAAACTTTGCTTGTGCTACTCATGACTGTTCATATTCATAAGACTTGCAAGACTGGAACATCAAATAATTGCTGATAATATAAAGAAAGTGTGATGGAAGGAACAATACCGTTTCTTATTATGTGATTATCTTTTTTTTTTTCTTTACGACTCAGAGAAATCACATCAATTATTTTGATCATTTTCCTGTCAAAGGTACATTTTTTAATTGGCCACTGCACTTCCACAGATATGAAGCTTTTCTGTGATCTTTGCAACAATTCTTAATGAATAGATTAAACTGGGTACTGTAGTTCTACCAAATAATATTATTGCAATTATTTTGTTCCAAGTTTGTCAATGGCCGCCCTGTCATTCTCTCAGTTGCATGGAAGAAATGCCACCTGGCAGGTTAAGCACCAGATCCAGACTGCTTCAGGGCTTGGGTGGCTTCAGTCTTGTCACTTGACCCCAAAATGACACTGTGCCCTGACCTATAAAATGAGGACAATAAAATCTATTCACCTTCGTAAACACTAGTGCAACATATGGTTGAATAGCAGTATGTAAATTTAAAATCTTAATTAAACTGAGGCAGAGTGCCAAGTAATCACAAAGCATACGCTACTTGAAACAAGCTCATTAATAGTTCTGCTGCTGGAACCAGTTTTTTAATAGCTCAGTAATTAGCGGACAGTAGTCTGTAAAACCATGGTTCTTGATAATTTTTTAAAGTATATAATTATATTGTGATAATGGCTTGAACTTGTGTGTGCACATGTAACAAAAAAGATTCCTCCGAACAGTTAACAGCTTAAGGCTTAAAATCTATTCTTGCTTATTCCAATTTGTATTGGTATAATTCTACAGTCAATAGAACTGAGCTGTGTTATAAAAAAGAATGAGGGATACTCTGGCTTTTCTGGCACTTCAGTAGTATGTTTGATCTGTTCCTTTCTGAACCATCAGACAAAATGTTGTACCACCAATGCATGTCTCTGACTTTCTTCCCTTGTGTGCTATAGTCACCCAGTACTCCTAGCAGACAGTTTCATTTTCTATGAGACGAGATGCATCTGCAGGTAAGACATCACACTTAATTAAGCGTGTCTCTTCATATGCAATGAAGACTTTATATATGTTTGAGTGGAGTATACTGCTCTTTCATTCCAACCAGTTTTTGTTAGAAAGATAACATTGGCCACTGGCCTCACTACCAACAAATCTTGGATATTAATCTCCTCCCCTCCCCTTCCCTTCCGTTCCCTTCCCTTCTTCCTTCCAGCACACTATTAACCTATGTTATCTACTCAGGGAACCCATTTTTAAGCCCCATGGTAGAATTATATTTCTAATTTGCAAAAGCACAGGTCTTCCCTAATTGTTCTCCGCTGTTACACCATAGAGATGGATCTGTGATAGGGATGTATTCACATCTATGGCAAACAAGTTAGGAGATGGCACCCTGGAAGATCCAGCTCTGGCCTTCACCCTTGGCTGCTCCACTTCATTATCTCTAGAAATGAACCAAATAAAACAGCATACGCAGAATCTCACATGCTTTCTCATTGCGCTCTTCATTCAGGTGTCCTGCTGAGCAAGCAGTCCAGCTGGAGTTTGCTGTCCACTCACATGCCTATAGACTTCACCAGACTTAAGAGCCTGATGCTCTCCCCGAAGCTTTGGCTTTTCACCACAGCTACCTACAATGGTAAAAATGAAACTGCGAGGCCTAGGAGTTCAGGAGACGCAAGTCACATTTCAATTTGAGTTCTGCACTGAAAGAGAATAACTCCTTTCAGGGCTCTTTCCTAGGTCTACATTGAATCCAATGTAGTGAAACTCCAACCCTGGCTGCAGTTCCCTACAGCTACTGCAGCAGTAAAGTAACCACAATCATCATAATGGAATGCAAAATGTATATATTTTGACCTTACTTCAATTATTTTCTGCATCTGTAATGATAGTGCAGTCACAGACAAAATCTAAAAACCTATAATCTAAATGAAGGAACCACTCCTCCACTGGGGAAGACTGAATGTTTTATTGTTTCCATTTTAAAATTGCTAAGCTGCTGCTTATATGCTATTTCCAGTGAGAGCAGGTTATTTGTTTCTCATAAAGACTAAGCAATACTGAAGAAGTCTTTACTGAATACACCAACAGTGGACTGTCTTTGAGAATATTTATGAAGGCAACGTTCAATGCATGAAAAATGAAATGAGATCAAAACTAGTCACAATGACGACATCTCTGCAATCAAATCCTTTTGCTCAGCTTCAACATTGGTTTAGCAAAGTAATAGGGATGCTGCTCATTTCTTTTCTGTTGTTTGCAGAGATGTCTGCCTGAAGTTATTTCAAATATTACACTTGCCAGTGAAACTCCGCCGTCAATGGCTGTGGTTTTATGAGGAAGTTGGCTCTTTCCGTTTGCTTGGCAAAACACTTCACCAACCCAATCCTTCTGTGCCATCCTAAGCCTTTCCAAGTTTGAAAAAGAAGAGATTTTCATCTCTGCGATGCCTTTAACTTTCAGTTACTATCAGGCAAAACATACTTCAGTGCTGTAAAGTTTATGGGTGATTTATTATTACAGAGAAAATATTCAAGCAGCAAATCTTTCTGCTGCCACTAGAAACACGAAGCTACAGGCCTTGCATTTGAAGCAGAGCACCCCACGTAAAGAAAGCGCTGTGTACGCCCGGGCCTTAGGGCAAGGGACGAGCAGCAGCTATTGGAAAATTCCTTATCTCAAAGATCAAAAAGAAAGTAGCAGTGGCAGGCATCATCTGTTAGTACCAGGGAGGTAAATACTTGTAAACACTGTAGGAGTTCGGAGAGTCGCCAACCTGTCCTCCCAGGTGGAAACCAAGATCCCAGAGTAAGACTCCTGTGTGCCTGTGTACTTCCAAAGAACACGACTAATTCACATACCCTGTATGCCTCCCATGTACTGAAAGATCCCAAGGCGTGCTCCCAACCAGACACTACCCTTGGTTTTTCACTTAGATTCTCCTGCATTCACGCTTTCACCCATTCAGTACCAAACTAAAGAAGATGGCTGGTATTCATTCAGCAGGTCAGTAACGTTGAGTCCCTGTAGCAGCAAACCCTTCTGAGGCCCATACAGAGTTGTTCTGCCGGGTCACATTGATGCTCCTGCGACTGTCCAGTGACATCTTACTAGTTCTGCATGTTCTGAGGAGGACAGAACTCTTTCACCTCCATCTCACACCACCATTACATCCTGCTGTAATAATCCAGAGGTAAACTGCTGTAACTGGGGCTGATAAAGAGCCTAGAGAAGGCCTCTTTAGACAGATCTCTGTGGAAACAGGGTGCTGCTTTGTATTTTCCACATAGGAACCAAGTTCACAGAGGAACTAAATATTTTGGAGGAGTCCAGGAAAGACTACGCTCCATACATGCCTCTTTGTAGAGAGGAAGGTGGAAAGGCGGCAGTCAAGCACAAAGCCAGGTGGGGGAAGCAGAGGCAGTATTTTGCCTATGCAAATTTTTTTAATCTTGTGAAGCATTTCATGGGGTATTTAGTATTCCTGTGCTGCTGAGAGGAGTTCTGTTTCTAAACTCACATTCAAAGCATCTGGGACTTCCTTCTCTCCCTTGACCATCCAACACTTCCTTGTCTAACAGACTTGAAAGTCACTGTTCATCCCCAAAGATCCTTAGAGATGCACATGGAAAGGTACCAAAGAAAGATCAAGTTTTACGCTATGGTTGTATTAGGGATCACCTGCGGCAAACCCTGCTGGACATGATTGCAAGAGAAAGGAAAGGAGAAGTTGTAGACAGAGGCGCAATAAGAAATGCTTGCCAGATGTTAATGATTCTAGGTCTTGAAGGAAGGTCAGTCTATGAAGAAGACTTTGAAGCTCCGTTTTTGGAGATGTCTGCAGAATTTTTTCAGATGGAAAGTCAGAAATTTTTAGCTGAAAACAGTGCTTCTGTATATATAAAGAAAGTAGAAGCTAGAATTAATGAAGATTAATTAGAGATCAAAGATCCTTAGAGATGCACATGGAAAGGTACCAAAGAAAGACACAAGCACCAAAAAACCTGTCTTTCCCCAACTATCTATGTTGGTGTAGTTACCTAGAAAGCCATGCCCATAAACCATCATTGACTACAATCCTTGCAGGTCGCAAGTAGCTCTGCTCACTCAGGTAATAGCTGGGAGAAAGGGTGCAATGTAAACGCTGCTTAACGTAAACGTGGGTCCTTTGGATTAGTGTAGGGGCTTCACATCATGCTGCTGGCACTGCACTGGGCAGTGCTCCTGGCACAACGGTGCTGCTCCTTGCCGCAGGGAGCTTCTGCAGCTGCCCCTTTCTACTGACGGCATGGCCAGGGTGCCCCAAGGGTGCATCTATTCACCCCGACCTCTCTGCCATGGCACTCCCCAGCCACAGTACTACATATAGGGTACTACATTCCGTACATTCCATGAGCAAGGAGCTCCTGGAAAAACTCAAAGGGAAGAAGGAAGTTTACCGAACGTGAAAAAAGGGATGAGCCACTTAGGAGGAATACAGGAATGTTTTCAGAAAATTCAGGGATTTAACAAGGAAGGCTAAGGCCCACTTGGAATTATATCTGGCAAGGGATGTCAAGGACAACAAGAAGGGCTTCTTCAAGTACATCAGCAGCAAAAGGAAGACTATGGAAAATGTGGGCCTGCTGCTGAATGAGGTGGGTGCCCTGGTGACGGAGGATACAGAGAAGGCAGCATTAGCAAATGCCTCCTTTGCTTCAGCCTTCACTGCTGAGGCTGGCCCTCAGGCATCCCAGACCCTGGGGGTAGGAGAGGAAGTCTGGAGAAAGGAAGACTTTCCTTTGCTCGAGGAGGACTGGGTTAAAGAATATCTAGGCAAACTCGACATCCACAAATCCATGCCCTGGTGGGATGCAGCCAGAGTGCTGAGGGAGCTGGCAGATGTTATTGCTAAGCCACTCTCCATCATCTTTGTAAGGTCATGGAGAACAGGAGAGGTGCCTGAGGGCTGGAGAAAAGCCAACGTCCCCTCAGTCTTCAAAAAGGGTAAGAAAGAGGACCTAGCAAACTACAGGCCAGTCAGCCTCACCTCTCTCCTGATTCTGCTGTGACAAAGCAGCAGCCTCAGACTCCAAGTCTTTTTGCAGCGTGGTACCTCTCAGGCAGGTGTTGTGGATTTGAGACAGAAAGCTCTTGTTCACCCTGGACTCCTTCAGCCTCCCAGCCTCTTGCAGCTTGAGCAAAGGGTGGAAAACACAGCCACTGCTGGAACAAAATGTCCTTGTAAAAACAACAGATCTTCCTAATTTTAAGCATTTGCTAATTAAGGCTATGCCTCAGAAACAAGACCTGTTCTTTCTAATCTCCATAGAAACGCTCAGTCATGCTTCCTTCCTAACCCATGCACAGATCACTGCAAGCATGTCCGCATGGACCAGCAAGCCTTACTGGCTGGTTCAGCCTTTTTATCCAGCACAATGTTTGTCTGAAGTATGCAGAGATGTTAGGGGGAAGGAAAAAAAAAAAAAAA
>VXBL01002627.1:544294-559048 GCA_013400195.1 Aramus guarauna
TTATGTGGTGTGTAACTGAACAATTTACTTCCCTTGAACAACAGTATTATCCACTAACTGTAGCAGAAGGGGTCAAAGTGGAATAGCTCACTCTATTCTTAACGGCTATTATACAGGAAACACAAGTACAAGAAGATGAGAGGAAAGGGAGAAATAGGTTTTCATGGCACAGTGGTTCTTAAGCTCTACTATACTTGAACTTGTTACAGTATCATGGTGTGAGGACAAAAATATTTCTTTTCAAGCTTTTATTGGGGTTGTTAAGTTCCCAGAAGCATTTTGGAAAGCAAATCAGGGAGTGTAGCGATAGGACAAGGGGTAATAGGTTTAAACTAAAAGAGGGTAGATTTAGCTTAGATGTTAGGAAGAAATTCTTTACTGTGAGGTGGTGGAACAGGTTGCCCAGAGAGGTTGTGGAGGCCCCATCCCTGGAAGTGTTCAAGGCCAGGCTGGATGGGGCTTTGGGCAACCTGGTCTAGTGGAGGGTGTCCCTGCCCATGGCAGGGAGGTTGGATGGTCTATAAGATCCCTTCCAAGCCAAACCATTCTATAATTCAAATGCCAGGTTGGAAACTATCTTCAAGTGTAATTTTTAAGGTGCTTTTTTTTTTTCTTTTTTGCCTTAAAGATTGACTTGTTTTATACATATTAAACCTCATGTATAGGAAGTGAACAGTGGTCTGACTAGTAAACTAGAACTGATTTTTTTTCTTGAAGAAGGCAGTGAAACAAGTGGGCATTTTTTATCTTCCTGGAATATTCAGTAGGTTATCCAGATTCAGAGTGTAACAGCAGAGGCTGATCATCGCTAGGTATTGCAAGATTTTATTTCAAATTTGTGAGCAATTGAGACATTTTCTTCTGCACAGTATCTTCTTTCAGTATGACAATAACCAGTTTAAATATGAAGTCTAAATAGATGGGAGAAAGTAGGTGTAGTTAGAGGGAGGAGAATAAAACACAGCCCGTCTTAATGGAAACACCATCCTTGAAGAGGCTTTCTCCTTTTGATTCTGTTTCACGTGCACTCTTCAAGCCTTACAAGTTCAGTTGAAATGTTGGAATGCCCTTGAAACATCCCTGTTTTAAATGTCGTATAAGGCCTTCATATGCGATATGCTTACACCATTATAGAAAGGTGGCCAGTTGTGAATGGAAGGCTACCAATTCAATGTTGGCAAGAAGATCGTCTCTCTGAGCAGACTGCCAAAGAAAAAATAAAATCCTTAGAGGAGAGGCTCAGTTCCAAAACCAATTTGCCATTTTTCGTAAAGATATAAATGGTTCTAGTTTGTCCAAATTGCACTTGACAAGCTGGATGCCCAAAGGCTTTAAAGAAATACATATGTAGAAGAAGCTTCTGTGCTTGTGCTTTCTATGAGTAGTGCTATTCTAATGCTTTATTTTCTGCTTTGCAAGTGGCGCCAGCCTTTGCAACCTACGTTCATTCAAACTCTTGTTTGCCGTTGGACTCTTTTCAGCAAGAAGCTGGCTGCAAGGTAGCGTGATAGAGCCAACCCCTGAACAGGGAACTTTTGTCATGTTCTCCCTAGATTTAGGAATGATCTCTTTTACCTTTTTTCTCATACTGGTTAGAAACAGGGAGACCAGGAATATGTATCCTAGAATAGAAATCATCAGCAGTAAAAACTCTTTGCAGCTGCAGGCATTTAGTTGATCTAATGGACAACACAAACAGGAACGAAATGGGAACATGTCAACCATCACCAGACGCAGTCTGTATTTACACTTGTGAAATCATAAATGTTGTCAAAGGATGGGCTACCTGCAATAATGTGAGGAAGGGCATGTCAAGATTACTTTTGTTTGTTTTTCTTTTGCTATTTTTAAGTTAGCTAGGATGGGTCCTTTCTTGCTGATATCAGGTCTGATTTACTGAAATCAGCTCTCAGAATTCAGTGTGGTAAGACTTTATTCCCATTCACTCTGATGGTGATCCAGTTCGGTGTAAGCGAAGCATTTTTTGACCAAATTTTTTTACAAGATGTGTAAGTCTTGTCACAAGAATCCTCTAATGAATAATACCTAGACAGCAGATTTTATACCAGGCTGCATATACTATGCTGTTCTCTGAGTGTAATTCTTTAAAGACTTTCTGTATGTAAGTAGAAATTCTGATCTCTGTGTGCTTGTGTTGGCGATACATTTTTGCTGGAGACGCCCAGATTGAAAGCTACTCGGCTAAAATGAGCCAGCAAGGGTATTGCTTTGAGTAAAAGGCTGTCATTTATGTTCCTAGTTCTCATCTCCCAGAAGAGTGCTGGGAGGTGACTCTTGGAAACTGTCCTCTGAATGTGAGCTGTCAGCAGTCAGGGCACTGGAGGCAGAGACCTGTTCTACTCGTTCTCCTGAGGCATGTTGCAGTGCAGGGGGAATGCATTGGCAGAGGCTGGTCTCTGGTGGATCTAGATCTGATTTTTCTTTTCCCTTGCCTCTCTAGACTCGTTGTCCTCTTCCAAGCATGTTGTTTCTACTGCTGACTCCCTCACCTCTTTATTTCATAGTTGTTTCTTCCCTGGCTCTGGCCACTGTGGTTCCACTTGCTGTTTTCCTAGTTCCCCTTGTTATTTTTCCCTAAGAAAGGGAAACATGTCTGTTAAATCCCATATATTATCTACAGGTAGCTAGAAAATAACAAAGAAATGTGGAACTCTTACCCTCCTTCTGTTAACTGGCTGTTTCCTGCCGTGGTTCTCTCTGAAACTTTTTTAAGAAGTGTTTGGGGTTGGTGAGGAATTGACAAGACAGGAGCTGGGAAGAAAGCTTACCTATACAACATTATTGTGAAGGCCAGAGATTTCTCAAGGTTCATACTGAACACAGACAAACACATGGCAGGGCTACTGGTTTATAGGTGTGGTGGGTGGTGGGTTTTTTTGGTGCTTAAATACAAAATTAGTATATTGTTTCATCTTCCTGTTTCTTTGAAGACTGGTTGATGCTTACACAGTAGTGGAGTGTGGAGTTGTCTTAATTCCCTTTAGAGCAAGGTATATGTATCTCTTTAGGATTTTGAACCCTACATTTAGAAGTATAAAGTAATACTGAATTATTGGAAAGCTAAGTGGCTAATTCTGGGAGTCTTTGTATTACTCTTAATACTTTCTATTAATTTGAGGCTATGTAATTGTACCATAAATATGAAATAGGAATTGACTTAAACAGCATATAGAAAGAAACTGCGCAAAGTGCAGGTTAAATATAACATTAAAAAGAGGAAAAACTCCATATTTAAGTGGTGAAAAACACGCAGAAATCCTATAGTTTGAGATTTGGTGTGTCGTACTGGGACTTGTTTTGGGAGCCTGTAACTCTTTATTTGGCCATTGGAGACACACACACACAGACACGCACCCCGCCCCACCCTGCTATCCACATTAGAGAAAAGGCCTTTTGGGCACAAAATTAAATTTGTGTACGTGATGAGGAAAGGAAGTGATACAGTGAAGAGCTGGCATCAGTTTTGTCCTTCTCACGCTGCTTTTGATTCCTCCCATTGCGCTCTTGTTTGTAATCTTTTCCTCGTTCCTGACCCCTGCATACAACCCTTCAGAACACATACTCAGAATAGTAATTATTAATGAAAGAAGCAACTTTGTGTCAAGGTGAGGTCTTTTTGAAGAACAGCTTTTTTTTTTGCTTTTTTTTTTTTTAAATAAACCTTTGGCTATCTTTCTCCAGGAAACTTTTTCCAGTCCTTCCTTAGAGATTTGAACAGCAAGGTAGTGGTGCTGCTGTTGGGGGTGTGGCCCCCTCGGGATTAACTCTGATTATTAGGATGGGAGGAACAGGAGGGTACATCATTGTTCCCTCCTCTGCCACATTAATAAAGTCCAGAAATGAGGCTGACTTGGCCACGAGACCTTCCAGAGTCTGGGAAGGTAGTGGTGCACACAGAGGACAACAGTTTAAAATGTAAGACTGTCTGGGAGTTACATGCCTGATACTTGTAGGCTCAGTATTGACTTGTGTTTTAGAAAACAGCATTGACATATGTCTTGCTGCAAGAAAGTGTCTTTTTTATTTGGAACGGTGCTGGTGTGCAAGCATCCAAGAAAAGTAACTGGCAAGGTAAGTATGTGCAATGGCTGTTAGGCTAGAAAAGGAAGTACTTAGGAATAACTTTTCTTTTGAAAATGCTTTGATTGATCTGCTTGTTGTTTCCTCCCTTAGGTTCATTAAAAGACCACCCGCAACAGCAGCCTGGCATGCTTTCTCGTGTGACTGGTGGCCTCTTCAGTGTCACGAAGGGAGCTGTTGGTGCCACAATCGGGGGTGTTGCTTGGATTGGAGGGAAGAGCTTGGAAATTACCAAAACAGCAGTCACGTCTGTGCCTTCAATGGGAGTGGGGCTAGTCAAAGGAAGTGTTTCTGCTGTGGCCGGAGGTGTTACAGCTGTAGGATCTGCTGTTGCAAGTAAAGTGCCCTTAACAGGAAAGAAAAAGGATAAGTCTGACTAAAACCAAAACTGAGACGTACTTGATTCTCCAGAATATTACATCAGTGGCATTACAATCTGCTGAGGTTTGGACCATGAGAAGCCATGTGTCTTAGACACTTTATCTTCTAAAGAGCTGTGCAAGTAACTCAGTTTCATCTGACAAGGACAGAAGAAGCTTGCGTAGCACAGAGTATGAAGATTTATTAGAGCCTAGATGGAAGCTTTGTATCTGGTGAAATGTTACACTTGATAAATATAGAAGTGAGTAAGTGTATCTGAAGGGATAATACATTTTTGAATATTCATTTACTGTAAGTCTTTTTTGCAGTTTTGGACTAAACTGTGAACATAGAAACTTGGTAATCTCTGCTGTACCATCAATATGACGAGATGCCATTTACTGTTCTCAGTGGTTTCTACATCCTCCTGCTAAGGATCCTTCAGCTGTGTAATAGCAGTGTTGGGCGTACCCAAATAGTTTTGGTTATGAAACTGTATTTGCAGGCAGCCTGTAAACCATCAATGACCGCCTTCAGCCAGTGCGGACTGGAGCAAATAGAACCAGAAGTGTGCAGAAATTGGAAGTGAGTGTGGGAGACAGAAGTGAGAAAGTTTTACAACATGGTAGAAGGGATCATAAAGAGTAACTCAATGCCTTATTAGAAAAAATATCTTTTTTTCTAGGTGAAGCTGTGTAAAGAACTGCCCTGTTGTTTCAGTTCACAGAACAAGCTTTACGCTCTCTTTACAAATCCTGGTATCTGCAACTTTGTCAATTTTTTACCAAAACCAAGATTGCTCCATCTCAGGTGTATTTAATGATACACATCTATCTCCTGCAAGTGAAAACTTGCTTCTAATAAACTTCTTATAGACACTAGAAAAAATGAGGGCTTAATGGAAACTGGGCTGATGTTTGTGGTCATCTAGCACAACTGATTGGAAAGGAATTCCTTTGTGTAGTTGGAAACCACTGAAGAACCAGCAAAGCTGTTGTCTCAACTCCATTATGCACCAGGTTAGCTTCTTGCTCTGTTTAAGCAAATGCAAGGAATTTTTCACTACATCTTTCTCTTAAACTTTGCATTTTGATTTTTTAATAAAATGCAATATTTTATTTAAAACAAACCAAAATAGGTAGATGAGGCCTTATTAAAAAAAAAAAAAACAAAAAACAAAAAACAAAAAACCATCATCCAAGTAAAATCTGTACTGACAGATTCCAAATGTTGACACACCTCAGATGGGAACATCTGTAGGTGCTCTGCAGTGTAAGACAAAATGCACTTGTAATACACAGTTTGAGGTTGCCTTAAAATAGAAAATAGCTGTTGGTGATTTTTTTTTCTTTTCTTTTGTACTGACTTTGCAAATAAGTAACCTTTGGAAGCCCAGAGGCGGTGGCTGTGAATGTTATGTATGCAGTATTTTCTAAAAACTTGTGTTCCTACAGAGAACTTCTAAGCATGTAAGCTTACTTTTTCAGTGGCTGTGGTTGTACAAGAAGGATATCTAGGGAGACTTTTCAGAAATTAAAAAAAAAAAAAAATCAAAACATCACTTGTCTAAAACTTAGTCCTGTATTCATGGGTGTTGAAAGTATACTATGTGTAAATTATGGTACAGTAGTTGCCTGGTCTCTCTGAGCCACGGGTACTTCAACTGCAGTCTGGAACAATTTTATTTGGTATCAGTAACTGTTGTACGTGTTGGTAGCACGGTATTCATAAGCACCGGGATTTGGGGCGGTAGGGAGAGCAAAAACCCAGCAAATGGAATTATCTGCTCCTTTTGTTAGTTGCACCAGCTGCTTGGTTTTATTCTGCTGCCAGGGTGTAATGAGGTAAGTGTATGCAATAAATGGAAGACTTCAACTGTTTTTTATAGACAAAAGCTAATTGCATAGAATATAGCGTAGTTCAAGGATACCAGTTAGCTCTTGGAATGAGCTAGCTCGGACATCGGAGGCAATCTAGCTGCAGCAAACAACTTAGCGTCATCTGCTCCCTTGCAGTTTCCAGTGTAGATGTATCCTCAGAGTGCTACCACTGAACTGTTTGGAGCGTGGTGATATTTGTGACACTCAACCAAAGCCTTCCTAATCGTTTTCTGAAAACAGATGTTGAACTGGTCCTACCCCTTTCCTATGACATTCTCTAATTTTTATACTATGAAACTTGCTGCAAAACAAGTGTGGTCTGAGGTAAGCGATGTTAGATCTGTAAGAGCTGCCAACACTTCATTATGTTTTGTTCTTAACATGTCCTGTAGCTATTACTTCTGATTCTTGTAACTGAAACACTTTAACATGGCATATGGTTTTAGTTTTTGAAAAGAGCTTTGTCCTATATCCTGCATATTTTCCATTCGCTTACGAAACTTGCTTCGTCTTAAAAGCTTGTTCTGATTCTGTCCTGACACTTGTGAAACATTAAACTGTTGCTGTTTCAGACATTTGAAAGCTTCCTTAGTTAATTTGTGGAGAAAGGCATATTTGGGTATAGGTCTTCCCACTGTATCTTGCCCCAGAGTGTATTTTATCTCCATCTAAATAGTGGCAACCAGCTCCTAACAAAAACTGTAACTTTGGTGTTGGCTGTGTAGTCAGAAGTTCCCTTGTACTATTTCATTTTTTTCCTGGGAGCTAAGGCTTGGGGATATCCACTTTTAAGATCATAGTGAGCTGAATGGAATATGGAACTGAAATTTTTAGGGGGAGTGGGGTTGTTCTTGTGTTTTGGGGTTAGTTTTGTTGTGGGTTTTATTTTACTTTCCTTTTCCCAGCCCCCATTTCAAAAGGGGAAATGTTTATTAAGACTGCTTGTACGCCTGACTGCTCACTGTGTAATGAAAGGCTGGTCTGCAGGCTTTTATGTGCCAGACTTAAAATGGTATAAACTGGTTCACATTCACTGTGAGTAACAGCAAGAGATGAGGAAGCGGATTTCAGTAATACGTTTTGGTAATTGGGAGCTTCCCTGAGGTTTTATTATAAATGAATCCTGTGAAGAGAGGAAATGGGTCCCAAGCAGAGAGTTATGAATGAAGGACTGAATGAATTTTGGTCTGCTGGTAGAGCAAAGGAGTCTTTCTGCTTCTGCTTGTGTTTTGAAAGGGGAGGAGGAGGAGTTGAAACATGCAGAATGGAAAATGAGTTTGTGATAAGTCCGGCTGTGACTCAATTAAGGAAATATGTCACTTTCCTGTCTTGTCGGTTGCTGCTAGAAATACTGTAGGTGATGGGAATAAACTGTTTCAGGAACTTTAAAACTAGATTTTCAGGGAAAGCATTGTTTTGTATGATGGTTTCCTTTTCATCCTAAACCACCAATCAATTCTGTGGTTCAACATTAGGGATTGTATTATGAATAGCTTCAGAGAGCTGAAATGCCCCCTTGTGTCTGAGGGGAAGGATGCTTTTGAATTCAAATAATATTGTGGTCTGCTTAATAGTTGAGCACCGAAGGACAGTAAAAAAAAAATTGACAAAGGCAAGTTGCTATGAGTTTTTAATATGGCTGCCTTCGCAGTTTCCTCTTAGAAAATGATAATGCGTTTTGAAGACTCAGCAAAGAAATGGCTTAGTAAGACAGCCTGACTGTTACTGTGCTGGTGATATATGCCACTTCTTGAATCCTTGCCAGTGTCACACATGCTCTTACAAGAGCGGCATTTACCCCCGCAAGCTGCCGTCACGTCCGCGCTCGCCTGCGTGGCGGTGCATTTAAGACCTTCAGCTGCTGAGATCTTGGCACTGCTCTAACCAGATGTTTCGAGCCCTTTCCAAGCTCGCAGCAGATAACGTGGCAGGCCATATAAAATCATCATCTTGCAGCCCACCCTCCGAACGAGTAATTCAATACCAGCTTTCCTCAGCAATTTATAACTTCTCTTTAAGAAAAGGAACCCTGCACTTGCTGCCAAAATGTCTGTTAAAAGTGACCTTGAAGAGTGGCCCAGAGTGAGGGGGTGTGTAAATCTCTTTTTGCCTGTTGTCAAGAGGGAATGTGTATGGAATAGTTGCTTAGGAAGGTCTTTCTGAGAAATAAAATCACTGATTATCCTAATTCTATTGAGATGATTGTCAACAATGCTACTATTTTTATATTACCATTCACAGCCCATAAATGAAAATAAATAAAATCCCCTGAGAACTTAAACACTGTCAGATAGTTACTATTTTGAAAGCCAGCACTTGTCAACAATTACCATTCGGTGATATCTGAGAAGCAATGTCACCCATATATTTAGAAACTCTGGCAGCTGTTTGCAAATCTGGTAGTCATTTTTAATCACCAGGTGTTTACAGACTAGAGTTTTGTTACACCTAACATAAAAGCATGACTTTTTCCTCTCTCCTACAACCACCTGAGACTCATGTGAGTCTCTCCCTAACCTTTTCCCTCCCCGAGCCTTGCTAGAAAAGAAGAAATTAAGAACTACACAATAGCAGATAAGGCATTTCCTCCTGCGCCAAACCTTCTGCAAAAGGAGTAAATTTTGAAGCTTCAGAAATGTAAAGGAAGTCATCTTGTAGTTTCTTTGCATTATAGTTTACCTGCAAACACGCTAGGGCCTCAGTGTAGCAGTCACTAAATAAAAATACTATGTCCTGCCCCTGTTCTCAGACTGCGCTCTAGCTAGGCTCTCCTATCCAGGAAGAAAAGCCTGCTGCAGTTCAGGATCTGGGAGCTAGAGCTCCTTATTTCAGCATTAAGGAGCACAACTTTCTTAGAGAAAGATTGTGCTAATCGCTTCCACAGGGTGGACTGTGCAGTGACAGAGCTGAAAATCCAAAGCAGTTTAATGCCCTGTTAGATAAGGAAATGTAACAGAACCAAAGAAATGTGTGAGGTACTCCCTAGGGGAAAAAAAAGGCAATCTTTATCATAACCAGGTTCTCTTATATTATTTGAAAGGATCAGAAATCTACAATTGTATAATGAAGTTGTGTCTAAGACCCACTCCAGGACAAAGTATAGTGTCTGGCTACAATCTGCTTAAGATTACTTTTGGTTTGGCTCTTCTCAAAGAACCAACATCTCTTTTTCTCTTTGACAATTTTCTTTTGTGTAATTGACAGCATTCAAATTAATCTTCAATGTTTACAGGAGCAACAGGATTAAAAATTGGTCTCTCCTTCTTTGATTGTATCTTACCATAATTGACTTCAAAATCTTTCTTAGTACCATTCAAGCTTTCTAGAGTTCCACTCTTTATATCATATCCCAAAGCAGAGAGTTTTTTAATTCTGTACTGAACGATTTGCGTTGTCAACTCCAGCACCATTGGTGTCTCCCTAATCTGTGCTACAGAAATTCCTTCCTTCAGTAGTCCTTCAAATCTTTCTTCCAAAACTGCAACAGAGTAGTAGAGAAGGGCCGGGCATTTCAGCACTAACTGTTTCAATTCTTGATCACTGCACTGAAAGATGTTTTTGGAAAAAAGCATACTCTTCTGCATAGTAGTAGGAGTAAGCTGAAAAATAAA
Organism: Aramus guarauna; assembly: GCA_013400195.1. Classification (NCBI taxonomy): domain Eukaryota; kingdom Metazoa; phylum Chordata; class Aves; order Gruiformes; family Aramidae; genus Aramus; species Aramus guarauna. Next base: position 554,247 of record VXBL01002627.1, read on the forward strand.
ACCTTTAAGTTTGGACAGCAGCTGTAGAACTTCATGGTCAGTGAAATCATTCTCCTGGAGAAACTCCAAGTTCTCCTGGATTGAGGTAGAGGTATTTGATAAAATAAATGGATTTTGGCTCAATAGCTTCAGTATCCAGATCTTCATATTTGCATCAGAACCTCCTAAACGTAAATAATTTCTTTGTAATGTCTCTATCATGTTTTTGTTTTTCTCAACAGGATTGTAGAAAATACTGGGTGCACTTGTTAAGAACCTGGTGATTATATTATTCTTAAGTCCCAACTCTTGAAAAAACAGTATATTTGCCTTCTGGTTCTCATGATATTCAGTAGTAAAAAAGGACTCTGGAAATTGCTCTATTAAATTAATCAGCTGTTTTTCATTCTGGCATACTAATTGCCATAGAGCTCTTTGAGAGTTTATCTCTGCAGGGGTATGGAGAACCGCCTCTGGGCAGCGTTCTAAAATGCTGGCTACTGTAGTCTCATCCGCACCCATTTCTTGTAAGATACCAGCAATTTCTTTAACATAGGCCACATCCTGGAGAAGGACCCATTCCTTTAGTCTGCGTATTTTCTTAATGTCGACCGACAAGCTGTAGAGACTCTCAATGGTTTTTTTATTTTCCTCTCTTGATTTTGTATCGGTTGTGTAACTGCAATGTATTGGGAAGCTTCTGCTTGCTACTTCAGTCCACACGGATGAAAAATTCAATCCCAGGTTACAGTACTGAGATCTTGTCAACAGAAGAGTAAATGTATCTTTTGCACCGCGAGCAACTCCTCTCAACATCGTGGAATTCAGCCCTATAGAGAGAGAACAACAACTACAAGAAAACACATTTAAGGCACAAGTTATACCTCATAATGTTCTTGGAGACATTGATATTTAGACTGAGCTAGCATAAGAAATTACTCTCAACAGTGGTTTTTGTTATTAGCACAAAATTCAGCTTTCATGTGAAAGCGGTGGGGGGAAAAACACTTTTGAAAGGTTAATATTCTGATGGATGTCTCACTGGAACAATAACACGTGGAAGTGACAGACCTGATGTGGGGGCAGTGCTCTGTCCATATACATGCTTGCAGTCATACAAGAACCAAACTGTCAGCCATTTCCTACAGCTAACATTGTTAATTACATTATAGCTCACTCATACTGTATTAGAAGAATGTTTCATGCAATTTAATTTGACAGTAATTCTACTAAATTAATTAAAAAAAAACAAAACAAAAACCAGCTTAAATATCTATCTTAACTCTTTTGAATCCTTATGCTTAACTTCTCAAGCATTGTTAGGAGCATGACTTGTTCCTTGGTGTGTCAGACACCCCCCTGGTGCTCCGTCAGTAGCGGTTCATAGCTTAACAGCCTTGTGAAATCATTCTTGTTATAATTAAGGGTTTTGGTGACTTTTTTTTTTTCCTTATGTATATGTTTTTTCACTAGCTGAGTCTGTTAATTGGGTTCTGAATATGCACGCTGGTATTTTTTGGGGGGGAAGCAAATACGCTGTAACATCATCAGGCCTTCACTTGCCTCTTCCAGTACTCGCTTTGCTACATCTGCCCTTGGCACTGACACCTTATTTCTGTCTCCAGGTCACTTCTGTGGTTGCCAGCCACCCCCAGTAGGCAGAGAGTCCTCGTGGAATAGGTGCGGGGCTGGGGTCCACGCAGCACCCGTAGGGTAGTTGTGGGTAACCCCATACCCCACCTCTGCTCGAACTGGCCACGGGTATCACCAATAGCACATGCGCTGCCACCTGCTCTGCAACAGCCAAAGGAGCCGCAGCAGTCAAAGAAAGATATCATCAAGTGTATCTTCAGCTTCCGAGGTGGTGTTTTCATAACAACCTTTTGGAAGCACAGAGCGTGAAAGGGAGAATTGCTGGTCTGTGAAATACACAAATTGCTGCTGCTGGTAACATGCTTAAAACTGCTCAAATTGAAAATGAGAAAAATAAAATTTGTGCATTTGACAATTCTATTTACACAGTTGCTTTCACCTCTCCCAAAATATAGCATGCTTCAGAAAGTACCTATGTGAGCATTACGTTAAATTATGTTTTGGTTGGGTTTTTGGGTTTTTTTGGTTTTTGGGGTTTTTTAGGAGAGAAAAGACTGTTACGATCATGCAGTTTAATCTCCTGCATAACAGGCCAAGACGACTACTGCAGGAACAGCTATACGAGAGCCCTAAAATCTTCTTTATAGCACATCTTTTAAGGAAATATGTGGTTTGTTTAGAGAACTTAAGTGATAGAGCCTCTATCTAGTTGCCAGGTAAGGGTAAATATTTTCCAGGGGTAAAATGCTTTATCTGAAGAAAGTGTGCCTTTGCTTTCAAGTTGATGTTTTTCAGTTTCTAAAAGTTGGACTCTTGTTATGTTACTACATCATAAATTAACAGAATAAGACATAAAAATAATTTGCTGTGTGCAAGCTTATGTTATTAACAGAAGCTGTTTATCGTTAACTTGTTTTTAGTATTATTTCAAATCTCTGAGGCAAAATCTGATTGCCTAATGAAGCTACTTGTGTTATAACCCCAAGGCTAATGATTTTTATCTTCAAAAACTGTGTGACTTGAAAAGTGCTGTCCAGCAAGCTCCACCACAAAACAAGCCATTTTTCCCTGAAAGCACCGAACAGTAGAAGTGTAGGTAAGTCACAGACTTTTTGTGTGCTGACCTTTCCATGTCCTGAAAAAGCGACTGTTTCACGGGGACTGCAAACTGAAGCCTCTCCTCCACAAGGAGTGACACAACCGCCTGTGTCTGAGTACTCTGAGTGGTTCTATTGAATTTGCTGGGTCCAGTCAGAGTAAGTAAATCTCTTGAAGGATCAGGGCTTTCTTCATTAATGCTTCAGCTCAGCTGGAAACTTCCAGCAAAATAAATTATTGTTAAAATTGTTTGGGATGTCAGATGATACTTCCAAAGTACAAACTGGAAAAATAACTAACCATGACTTTTACTTCAATGTGTAATCCTGCTGTTAAACAAAATTGCCTTGTGAGTAATGCAGTCACTTAACATACAGTCATTTTATCTATTATAGAGCTTTTAAAAAAGATTCTGATACAGTAAATTGTGCTCTTCCAAGATCTGACATGGAAATGACTGTTATGTTCAAAGAAGCTTTATGTTGTCTAAAAACGTTTGATATAGTTATTTTTTTTCCTGTTATTAGAGAGGATCATCTATGCAGAAACACAGAATACTATAAAAAGAAGGAAAACTTTATTTGCCAAACCGCATTGGACTGGGGTACTCAAAAGCGCTTGTAAAGCATTGAGTAAAACATAGCACGCAAAATAAGATGAATGAATTTTAATGTCATGGTGTTCTATAGAAACTGAGAAGATGATTAAGAGTTACCATTTGGTGTATTTCAGAGTCCATAGATGACAGGATCACATTTCCAGGGTATGTAACCTATTCCAAGAGTTCAGAGTTCTCTTAAAGTTCATGCTGGACTACTGTTCTAATATGCAGAACCCCACAGTAATGTTTTACGTACTTCTATTGCTGTGAGGATTGTAAATCAATTGAGAGATTAAGAAAAAAACCAGCCATCTTTGACGTGATGTTTGCTCTCACTGCCAGCAGCACCCTCTTATCACCAGGTGTCACAACAGCAATAAGGAAGTGAACTAAAGTCAACCTTGAAGTTATCTGTGATCCTGTTTGCTAGCACACTCGCAGTGACCTATATCTACAGGTTAAAGGGGTGTTACAAGTTTCATTATTTAACGAGACTCCTATGTCTATCTTCTATAGGAAATGGATACTAGGATCAACTGGCTGATTCATCCCTCATTTCATTCAGAAATTTTGAATTTCTGAATGCTTGAGACTCAAATCTCACTTTTTGAAAATTAGCAAACTGACCTCTTGGTCGGGTTGTATTTTTCACAAAATCCCTCGCTAAAGAGAGCAAGAGTATGACTACTACTGTATGCTGGTCACTACCATTCTCATTACAGCAACCTGTAGCCATGTATTAGTGGCCTGTACAGAATTAAATGAAACTATTAAATGCCTAGATTGAACTTTGAATTAACCAGGAAGAGTAGGTATGTACCTAGAAGAGAGCAGTGTAGATAGGATTTGAGTAACTTGTGAAGAAATCTGGAGCGGTAATAGGTAACAGTTTTGTAGCATTCAAAGTAAGCATTCACACTTCTGCTTTGAAAGAATCTCCGCTTTGCATCAGTAGTGGAAATGAGGTAAAGAAGGATTACAAAAATATGCTAGACCAGCATAAAGCTCTCTAGGAAAAAACAAGAGAAGAACCTAGGATAATCCAGGTTGGAAGGAACCTCAAGAGCTCAAAGCGGGGTTTGCTATGAGGTAAGACCAGGCTGCTTTGTCCAGTCAGGTTTTGAAAACCTCCATGGATGGTGCCAACCCAGCCTAGGAAAGACATTAAAAAAACCCCCAAACCACCAACAACCAAACACAAACAACCCAAAAAAACGCTTAAAGAAGCATAGCAGCATTCAAACCAAAAGCCATAAAGTGGTGCTTTTAGCACAGAGAAAGTGGGAAGTCCTCAATCCCAGCCTGGTCACGTCAGGCTGGCACCTACACCGTCCCTATCCGCACCCCCCTGTTCTTTCCCTTTGGACGCCATTTCGGGGTGGAGGGGCAGGCGGAGGGTGTTTCCCTGCAGCCAGCCCGGGAGCTGAGGGCGGGAGCCGGGCAGGGCTCTCCACAGCCGGCCCCGGCAGCCGGCTTCTGCCGTTACCGCCAGTCACCCGCGGCCTACAACCAGCACTCGCGCCCAAGGCTC
>VXBL01002627.1:572547-616271 GCA_013400195.1 Aramus guarauna
ATAAGTGAAAGGTAACCTGTGGCGGAGTGGGGGGGGGGGGGCACAATAATGATCAAAAGAACAGAAATAGGAGGGCAAGTTTCATCAGAAATGAGTAAATAAATGGGTAACTCCTTCATGTACGTTGCTTGTTACTTCATGCCTTGTATAGGTCGTAAAACACGATCATGGTCTGCATAGTTAAAATTTTGCTATGCGCTGAAGATACAGAACACCATGGCAAGCTTTATCTCTGTTTCGCAATCTGTGTGTGCAGTGCTGAAGTACTGGAGAAGTGTACAGTGAATTGTGAGACTCCGTTTTATAGAGCAACTGGATGATTTGATTTCCAATATGCTGGATTAATTGAAGAATGGAGTAAATTTTTCTTTCCTCTGAGTTGAAATTTTCTGCCTGTAAATTCTGTGGCATCAAGTGTGGTTTTTTGTTGTGTGGTCTGTTTTGTTTTTTTTTTCTCCTATTCTTCATATTTCACATTCTTGAGAATAAACAAATTTTTTTCTAGGAGTCTTAAAGTAGAAAAAGAGAACAATACAGCTTTTAGCAGAGATTGCCTGCTATTGTTTCCCTTATTCCCCTCTCATGGGAGAGGCATGACGCTACCACTAAAACTGAGATATGCATTTAAAATAAATTCTACACAGTAATTTTTGCCACCCTTTTTTCAGAAAGGTCTTTGGGGAGGAGGTTGTATTTTGCTTTTGTTCTCTGCTGTCTTAAGTCTTCCTACTCAACTCAGGAAGTGCAAAGTATCCAAGCCTTAATGAGGGTGATCAAGCAAAGGATGTCATCTGAATTATTTGTTTTATTTGGGTTGCCTAGGGATCATTCCTGTGGCTTTCCATCATTATTTTTCAGTAGATGACAAGCTTGGTAAGATCTAGTTTACTGTGCTTTATCAGTGTTTCTATTTAGACAGTGTAGCTGTTTACTGTTATTATGAAGTATATCCCAAATCCTGTGAATGCTTCTTTAAATGACTTGTAATGAGTGACTTCTTCATTTTCTTTTTCTTCGGTGTACTCTTTAACCTGGAAACGTCTACTAATGAGTAGTTTCTTCAGTTTATGATAATGGCAAACATTGTGAATTGCTGTGATATTGATAGTTCAGTAATTTAATTGTGGTATATTTTCCCTTTTTAAGACTTTAATAATCTGAGGAAATCTATGTAAAGATTGGTTTTGATTGTATAGTCATGGTGGTTTTCAGTGAGCAGAGGTTTTTTTTTTCATTTGATTGAAATTTCCTTTCTGTAAGCTAGTTGCCAGTAAATTTACTGATGAGACGTACTTTATTTCAGTGGTAGTGTGTTTTTCTTCTAAACCATGAAGAAAATCATGGGTTTGTAAGGATAATGTGGATCTTCCTATTTTTACATTTTAGATTTTGGCTTTCTGCGTTCTTTCAAATACAACTCCACGAACATCTCTTGGTGCCAACTCTGAAACGCTGTGTTACTTTGCCAAAAAGTAGTTCTTCAATGCTGCATTTACTGAAAGTTTTACTCCAGTTCTTGACTACTTCCATATGGGAAAGCACAATGGAGCTTGTGTTTTTGGCACTGGAGGTCACGCTTTCAATCTGAAAAGTGTTACTAGTGATCAGATGTTGCTTTAGCAGCAGCAGCCTTTTTCATTTTTTTTTTTAATCTATGATTTTTTTTTTTCTTCTAGTAGTCTGTCTTTGAGAATCCTACCTTTGCAGCTGCTGCTGTATGGTTTGTCAAGTGCAATGGTAACATCAAATAATTTTTAGTTTGTTTTTTTTTTTTTTTTCCCCTCTGTTTGAAGAGTGTGAGCCTTGCAGGAGTAATTACCTCATTATATATGATTTGTTCCCAAGTGAATGCGTGGGAGAAATTTCAAAAACTTCTCCACTCACAATACTGTATTGTCATCGATTCTAGTATTTTTCCTGCAGAACTTAAAAATTTTAGGAAGACTTGAGGTAAAGTAAACTTCGGAGACCTTTGCTGTATGTGCTTTGGTTTTTTGCTGTTGTATGGGCTATATATGTCGGAATCTTTCTGTTAACCAAAGTTTAATTAGGATGTATTATATGGTAATGCATAGCTTGCCTTTTGTTGGAATGAGTTGCCTTTTGCTTGGAAGTGTTAGTGTCTTGTGCTTGCCGCTTAAATTTTACTTTGAATGAAAGCTTTTGAACTTAGGGTTTGCAGAAATTGGTCCAAAAATATCTATGCACAAGTCAGCATAATTGACATTTGAAGCCTTGTAGGCTTATTTCTACAGAGATAATCTTTATTTTCTTCATGAGGTTAAGATATAGCTCAATGAAAGGTTGCACTGGTAATCTTTTTTTTTTCCTTTGTCATAAGGTTAATGGTCATTAACAGCAACAGGAAATTAAGTAATGCCAACGTTACTTCCGGGGTTCGTGTGGTACCTTTGTATTCCCCTCCTCCACCATCTGCACTGTGAAATAGGGTTTAAAAACGCCTTAGCTTTTACCTGTCGCTCACGAGGGATTTTCTTTTCTGCAGATTTAATATTATTTAGACCTGTAATAAAGGATTACGTGCAGTAGCTCGTGCTTGGCTGGTAGCTCTGAAGCGGGCTGTTTGTGCTGCAGCTTGCTGCCAGCTGTTGATTCTGGCAGGGGACACGTTGTTCACAAGCTGCTGTTCACTTTCACACCTTCCCCTTCTATTTTTTTTATCAGCTTTTCCGTTTTTGTACATTGGCTTGGTACTTTTTGAACTCCGAGCGCGTATTGGGTTTCACTTAACCTTTAGCAGCCACCGCTTCTAAATACGACATGGAGGAGCAGAACCGACCCGCTGCTTGTACCTGCTCGAAGCCTTTCCCTGTCCCGGTTAGGAATACCGTTCAGCCACGGTACGGGAATCCTCTCGGAGCAGCTCGGAAGGGAAGGAGAAATTGGACTCTTTCTACAAGGGTTACATATAACTGGAAAAGTAGGTCATTGTGGCAGGGAGTAGTCCAAACAGCCGCCTGGTTGCTGCAGCAACGACCTACTTTAGGAAACTATTTTTGTTGATTCATATTGAAATGTTCTTCTTACAAATGGTATAAGGAAATGATCAGGTTATGAGACATGTAGTAATGAAAGCTGCAGGCTTTGGAGACTCCCCCCGTGTCGTGTCCGTCTCCCATTTTCCCGTTCCGCCCCCCCGCCTCCCTTTTTTCCCCCTCTTCGGTCTTGCCCCTTGATGTTTGCTTTTCTTTGGTTTGACCTCTAGTGGGGAACATCTCTTCGTGCTGGAAGGTTCTGCATAGCAATAATACTTATCGACGGTGATTAAGTTTCCAGAGCTCAGAGCCCTACAAATGCTCCCCTATCACTTTTGTCTGTAGAAATAACTTGGAGTTTTTTTAAAAAAAAAATAAATTAAAAAAATCTTTCTTAGTGTCTGGAGTATCTCTTTTCTGGAATGCTAACAGTTTCTCTTGATACTCAACTGCTCCTATTTTAACCTCTTTGTCTCCACCAATGTTTATCCACCTTCAGGAAGGTGGGCTTGGCACACCCCACGCCCCACCCCCCGTTTTTTTGTTTTTTTTTCTTCTTTAAATTGGCAGTGTTCCTGTCTGCATCTTTTGTGTTGCTATTAACTCTGATCCTGGCACAAGCAAACTGGAAAAATTAAAGTGATCCTGTATAGGATGATGTTTTCCAGTTGTCTACCTTTATTCTTTCAACAGTCAAAGTAATAAAAAGTCTGTGACTGGTGCTCAGGAGGTGAATTTTGATAATTCATTCCTGTCTTCTGAAAGGAATGAGTAGACAGGGAAAACAAGTAAAGTATAAAAATACAGTTGTTCTAATAAAGGTTTAATTCTTCATAAAATAATTCTTCATCTAGACTACTATCACTTCTGCAGAGATGATTGAATATCACTTTTTAGTTATCAGAATGTTCCACTTAACTGTACAACGTATATTTTTCAAGATTAATTTAGTTACTTCAAGTGAGGTACTTTCTGTTGGTCCTGACCTTCTGTATTGCAGTAAACTGCTGCAGTTGTGGCAGATGAAGATAGCATGTTTATCTAGAGGTTATTTGATTATTTTTTTTTTCATGTCTATTATGTCCTGAGCTATATTTTGGGTTTACCAGGGCTTACGTTACTGAGCTCCGTGCATCTTTTTCATCAGCTCTAGACTTTGAGATGGAAGGCCTCTGCAGCATGAAGTGAACCGTTACCCCCATTAGTCTACTTATATGCTAAGAAAGGTTGGGACAAAGTGGGATTTTTCTGGATTTATGCAGCTTAATAAACAAAGCTGTTTCAGTTACTTGGGGTGTTTTGGTTTTTTTTTTTTAAATGTTGATTCTTTCTACATGATTATTACTCAAAAACCTAAACACATTTTGTTCATGTTTACCCGGTATTCAGATGTAAATGACTAATTTCCGGTTTGAAAGACCAGTTCAGAAAATTTTGGCATTCTTGATTCATAACAGTACCAATGGGAAGCTAGGATAATGCTGAATGTCTCACCACCATAAGACAAGCAACACAGAGATGAAATCCAGTCAGTTTTAAGTAACATTTTTCAGAAATGGCTTTAGTTTTTTTTTTTCTCTATTTTCAAAACTTTCTACCAACTTCTGTGCTTGCTAGTAGATTTCAGCTCTGTCCTTAATTCTCTTCTATTAGTTTAATAGATTTTTCAGATATGAGAAACCAGAGACAATGGAATTACACCTTAAGGACTTGCAATTTATACAGTGTAGTTGAGCAATATATTCATTTTACGCAGTTTAATTTCTAGGAAACTTAAAACTGCAAGATCTCATTAGCAGTAATTATAACCTTAAAAAGATCGCTTTAATGCAAGGAAAGTAAAAGGGTTTTATTAAAGTAAATGAGGGGCAGTATAAAATTTGTCCTTCAGAATCAGATTGTCAGACTGTATCTTGTTATAGTGCTCTTATCACGCTTGCTCTTTTGAAATGAGCCGTAGCTGTTACTTTCTCATGGACAGCTTAGATTGCCAAAAATAATGTGGCTGAACTATTTTGTAAAGCAGGCCAGCTCTGGTTTAATTACATCAAGCCTTATGAGCTACTCCTTTAAATAAGAGAACTTGGGTACATGAGAATAAGGAGTTTTAAATTTATTTAAATATGAGCATGTCTGTACTCTCAAGTAACTTAATTTTGTAATTTGCTTCTAGGTTCTGTTTCCCCAGCTGTCCCCACTGCAAATACCTTTGTTTGCTCTTGGGTTTTTCCTTTATGGATCCAACTAGTCTCTCTCTGGAAAGAGTAGGCATAAGGCATTAGAGTCAGATAATAAGGACTCTGATTTATCAGATTGGAATTAGAGGATTAGAGAAAAATAAACACAGAATATATACATTAAAGAATGGAAGACACTGGGAGAGAGATTTAGGAAACTGAGCCTGTTAGTCTCATATCACCAGAAGACTGACCTTTGTAACACGCAAGTAATTTGAGATGCTTGTTCCTAGTTATATGGGAGTAGTTTAGATGAATAATAGGTACCCTTTGAATGTGAAGGTAAGATCCAGATCTTTACAGAAGCTAAATATGCTGTTTGCTCTGACGTATAGCTCACAAAATAAGAACCAAATGCAGATTGCTATTTGGAAGACTATGAATGCCTTTTGAATAGGACAAAAATTTTGTGTTTCCGTCTTTTAGGGAATACTAATCTTGAAAAGGTAGTTCAGCTGGAAATAAATTAATGAGGAATGATATGTAAGGAAATGCTAGCTTTGTGTCCAATGTAAACTAGGTTAGATTCAAACATTTTTGTTGTTCTTAATAGAGCAGTATTGCTCGCTGTAGTTGGTACTCTAGTCCCACTCCGTATGTGAAATGGTCTTTACTACTTAGTTTCAAAGAAGGTGCGCCCGAGAAAGGACTCGGCTCGGAGAGACTTTAAATTTTAAGCATTGCTTTCTCTCAATTACTGTTTGAAGCCCTTTCTTTCATCCTTTTTCAAAGAGCTGAATTTGTTTAACAACCTCTTTTACAGCAATTATGAATATTTCAGCTGTATGTGGGCTTGGTTGTATCTTACATTCTTCCTCCATCACAGCTCTGTTTTGGCTTGAAGATTGCAACAGTAGTAAATATTAGAGGAAAAAAGCCAAGTGACGCACTTCACGGTCTGTGTTTGGGTTTGTTTCTGCATGTGGATCAGCTCTTACTGAGTTATGAAAGATGCTGAAGTCCTGAATTGCACTCTAAAGGAGCTGGTTTTTTCTCTGCTGACTGTAGAGCAGCCCTGCAGGAGATTAGTTAGCTCCCACAGCCGCTTCCCTTAAGTATGTAGAGTTGAATAACGTGAACTTTTTCCTGCTCTTGTGTATAAGCTTAAAGGATAATACCTCTATGAAATGTGTTACTGTATGCCTTTTTAGGATGTGGAAGTTGAATGTGGTATTCGCTGAAACAATGTAATATATTAAGGCATGCCTCTGTGACCTTGATTTGGTAATAGGAAAATATTTCTATGGCTTGCTGCCAAAGGATGCGGTGGAGTGTACATAACATTTAAATCCTGTCTGAGCTTAATCTTCTTAGAGTTTCATAAGAATATACTGCTCGCACTAAGACACATTGGTTGGTGGCAGTCAAACAGGAAAATACACTGATAAAATATTAAGTACTTGTATATAGGTGCATCAAATTTATGATCCTTCTCAGTGTCTCATACTCTGTTTTGCTGTTAGATGAAATCTTCCTTATGCTTCCTGTAGAAGCAAGTATGTGGAATATGTTTACCTAAATGATACTGGACTTTCATAATGACCAAGCCAAACATATAGCAAAATAGCAGATATGTATGAAAGAAAAGTGCTCTCTCTCTCTTCCTATGAAGAGAAATAAATGTTGAATAATTTATTAATACAATTAATAAACTATACTCACTAACTCACTTTACTAACTGTAAACTATACTCAAATTAAAAAATGTGGTTGATGTTATACAGTATGTAATGTTCTTTCAGAGTTTAGAAGAGCTGAATTCAATAAAAAGAAAGATGAAGGAGGAATATCTGATAGCAACCTTGGAAAAAAAAATTGAATGGGAAAACAAAACTAGCAGATGTTAGGCTGCTGTCAGATATCCGTAAGGACATGAGTTCTATATGTGGCAGTGCTTTTCTTTCACTGGAGAGATTGTAATCAATGGCTTGGCAGGAGGACTTGTGGGTAGATAGAAGGTATTTTAAAAGATTGGTTAAACAGAAGTTTGAGTGGATTGCTGGAAGCCAGCCAGTCATAGGTAAAAATATTACTTAAATTAGGAATGAAACAAGTTTTAGCACTGTTCTTTTTCACTCTTCCTCAGAATGAGGAAGCCTGACTAGATTCACTTCTTTAGTGTGGTACTGGCTGTGCAATCTAACACCCCTGCCTTGCCTAATGGTTAAATTCAGAATCTGGATCAGGTCAGAAAAAAAGACTGAAGTTTCTTGATTCTTCGTGGCTTAGCACCACCATTTTCAGATGTGAATGACACCTGAATGAGAAGTCATTGCATTTTTAAGTCCTCTCAATTCCCAGCAACTGTCCTCACTTCATACTGGCAAGGATGGTTCTATGAGTACTGATTCTGGGTGTTTATTACTCCTAAAAATAACCCCAAACAAGACTTAATGGTAGTCTTGAACAGTGTGTCTGTAAATGTCCTTCTTGCACATCTCCTCCTAAATAAAAATGCTACCTTTTTAACAGACCGCTCCTGACTTCTTCCCTGGAGAAAGTCTTTAATCATGTTAATAGCGCAGAGCCAGGAAGGCCACATGACGCGGTGCTTAGTTTTGTTAATTTTGTTAATGGCTAACTGTGTTAACAATTAGTTATTTAACTTTTTGAATTTCTGCTTTGATGGTACCGGCTTATTTCATTTGCATGGTAGCTATAAAATTATGATCTGTATTATGGGAACCAGTTTCTGGTGGTCACTCTTAAGATGCTAGGGGACAGAATGTTTAATTTAGGTTTTAGACCCCAAGCAGCCTTTCCATGAATGGCAGTAGGGAAGATTGTGGAGTTTCTTGGAGTAAATGACTCAGACTTCATGCGCATGTCTTCTAAAGAATGTGGCCTTCAGAGGCTTTCATGTAAATTCTGAATATCATAACTAGATGACCCTGAGCAAAATGTGTGTAATGCCCTCTAAGAACATTGCTTGAAGACAAGTATGCTTTGCATTGGCATCTTCCCTGTCTTACAATAAGTATTTTCTGCCTCCCTCCACCACCTCAGTCATGTATGTACCACACACAGTTTGCTACTGTGAAATGAATGGGTGAACTTTTCCTTCCCCTGGTTTGTCCAAGGGAAGTTGAAGACCAGATGCAGAAACCTGGGCTGATGCTTTAGTCTGATAAAGAATATCTGTGCATCTTTTTTGTGTCCTTTTAATGAAGTCATGTCATGTAGTTTTTATATTCATTCAAAGTGAAAAAGAAAGTGCTTTCCCATTGCCTTTTAGGTTGAGAGGAAAAAGTTGGTTTAGATTGCAGACTTGGAAACATGACCTGTTACTTACTGTAGGGAGAGATTTAAATAGTTCCTAATTGCCACACTTTGGTGTGGTGTAATAGAGTTCAAGCCTAGTAGAGCTTTTTCTTCGTAGCTGCTAAGAAGAAACTGCCTCAAGAGCTCATATACTGAAAAGAAATTACTTTTTATGAGAAGGAGGTTTCATACTTGGTTTCAGTTCACAGACTAATATACCATTAATTTTAATTTTCGTTATACTGTGAAAGGAACATGTTTGTGTGCATTTTGATATATCTCTTCAGAGAGAAAGCTCAAATAACTTTGCTTGTCTGTGCTAGCAAAACACCTGCCTGTTCCTGTGCTGCAGTAAGTGCCCGCACATGGCGTTAGAGTCATTCAGAACTGTGTTCACTTGCAAACAGGTGTTACTAGTCAAAATGATACCCTGGAAAACTAGAAACTCTTCTCTTCCAAATCCCATAATAATACAATGTGACAGTGGGCTGAATGCTGAGAATTATTATTTTAATATTTTTCTATTGGTGTGCTTAATATGTGTGGGGTTGTGCATGTTGTTGACATGTTATTACTCCTCCCTGACATATGCATGTTGCTGATGAAGCATTAATTTGCTAGGACAGGAGATAAATGCAATGCATTACAATGCCATGCCAAAATTGGAGAAAGTGCCTGAATTAGAAGTTGTCCCAGGGAGTTGGTACAATTAAAAAATTTCCTTTCACGTAGGCCTATTCAGATGGACATATGTTAACATGTTCGATGAATGCAGATGTTCTGAAAGGTAGACTTTTCTTTCCTTAAATTAAAAGTAATTTGTATCTGGATATACCTGAAGCTAGGCATTAATTAGCATGTATTTAACCATAGTAAAGATGCTGTGCTGCTTCTGTAAGTTCTAAAGGTACCTATGAGAAAAAGAGGAGGTAAAAACTTTGGTTATGACAAGTAGTTGATTCAACTGCAAGTTTCTTGGTAGCGGTTGTATCTAGAAGCAACGATTTAAGAAGGTTCATTTTTAATTGAGCAAGGCAAAGCTGTGTGTAGGCTTTTCTTTTTGACAAATTTTAGTAACGCTTTAATGAGCAAATGCCTTTAGATGTAGTATAGCATACATATAGTTGGTGAAAACAAAATAGATGAGTAAATATTTGCAGCATGTTTTGTTAAAACACATTTGGTCCAACTGAATGATTCAAATATGCTTAAACTGCACCCTTATCCCGAGTAACCACTTGTAAACTGAATCTGTGTTCTGAAAGTCAAAAGCAATATTCTTTTGCATTGCTGTTACTATAGATATTGTAGGGTCGCTAGGGTTTAATGTGGTCTATTATTTTTGAACAATATGCTTTCAGTGACAGTCTTGCAACTCAAACTGTGGTTTGGCTGTTGTTCATTTGTTCTGTTTTTGTTCAGGGAGGGGAAACGCATCTCTCCCTCAGCCACTCCACTGCTCCCTTCCTACATTTGTTTAACAATTTGAGTCTACACCATTATGTTTTTAAATACAGAAAAGGGTTTTATGGAGATTGAAATGCAGGAGTGTGGTAAGAGATAGTTAAGAGAGATAATAGAGGGGATTTGGGGAACTAACAAAATAGAGATTAAACAGTATTAAGGGCAAGTTTAGGGATCTTGGATGTGAATTGGAGACTGGGTCAGTGCATGTAATCTTCTTGAATAGGATTTTGTGCCAAGTCCAGACTAGAAGTTGTTTATTATGGTCAGGTAGGAAGAAAAGAGATTGAGAAATTAGAGGGAACTGTGATGCAAATAGGAAAAACCCCTAACAATTTCCTGAAAGACAGATTTTTTACTTTGAATAGTTACGAGCATTTTGTGTTGCCAGTTTCTCTTCATACCCTTTCCCTATATTCTGTGATAGGAAGCTAAAAACAAACAAACAAACCAACAGCAAAAAAACCTCACACCAAAAAACCACCATTGCAACAACAAAACCCCACCAAACAAAACACCCCAACCTTTCCTGGACTGTTCCAAAGGCATCTGGAACACCGTTGCAGTTATACTTCACGAATCCCTATGAAGACAAAGTGAAGGAATGTGCACTTTGAAGGTAACATTCGGATGGATGAGTGATAAGGTCTGTCATTCCAAGTTTCAAAAAAATGCTAAACTGAAGCTGTACTTCTCAGAGTTCATCTGGAAGTGACTTTTGCCTGGCAGTGTGGGGCCCAGGTTCTCTGTGACAGAAGCAGATGCGATTCTCAAAATTACTCCTGTGTGGTTTCTAACTAAATGAGTATACAGAAGTTTCTCTTCAGATACAGTGTTTCCTTCATGATCTCACTACTCAGGAGTTTTTATCAAAATAAAATTTAGCAAAGTGAGAGAATTGGACATTTCTGGCTTGTTCCAGTCATTAACATAGAGGTATAGTTGCCAGCTAAGAAGCAATTGTATTCTTGTACACTGGCTTCATCTCAGACTTGCTTGCTTTCTGTTACCCTTTCAGGTCAAGTAAGCCATGCATTTTTGGCGTTTAATAGCAGCTAGGGGATTTTCCTGCCAGCCTTAATTTTTATAATTTTTCCCCATACAAAGTTGGAGGCAATGTGCATTAGGTAGGCATCACTTATATATTGCTACATCTCTAGAATATGTAAAAATGTTAGTAGGTTTACAACAGTCACGTGTGCTATATCCCTCCTACAGGGTGTAGCCTTTTCATTGTAACTGGGTGTTTTTTTCGTTTGGTTGGGGTTTTTTGTTGGGTTGTTTTGTGTTTTTATTTGTGGTTTGGTGTTGTTTGGTTTTGTTGGGTTTTGGTGTTTTTTTTGTTTGTTTGTGGGTTTTTGTTTTTTGCTTTTTTTTTTTAGGATTAATTCTTAAAAACCTCGGTATTTTACGAACTCCTGGTTGCTGGGTGCCTTTATGTTTGCAATGCTCTGGGCACTGCAGTGGTGCAGCCTGCCCTTCCCTGGCAGCTCCGCACCCTTTCCCCCAGGCTGCGGGTGCAGTGTCTCCAGGCCTCCATGGCACTGCTGCCCTGCCTTGGTCTCCGGCGGCTGCTCCTGTGGTGTTACCCTCGTGGCCTTGCACCTGCACACAGTGTCGTTACAGCCAGCTCTCTCGGGGGAATAATGGCTTGCAGTGTGGAAATCTCCTCTTTTTTTTTGCCCCTTTGGGTGTAGCTTTTGGTTTATGGCAGGGGATCCAATAATGTGAGCGCACAGAGGTTAATGACCGACGGGCTCTGACTCAGCAGCTGCCCTGATCAACATGCACTTTGGTGAGTGCCAACAGCTTTGTAAGAACAGCGGACAGGGTTTGAGCAGCTCCTGGTGAAAACTATATTGTTATTACAAGGAAAAATGTAGTGGAGGAGCCACTTGTTACACCAGACAGGAGTCCAGGGGAAGGGCAGTTATCTGGGGACCTCCAGCATCTCTTTCTGGCTGGCCACAAGGGAGAGTTTTCATTTTTCCTTTCCCTCCTTTTGTTTTTATTTTTTTTTCCCCCAAACAACTTTCATCATTGGAGTTATTTTGAGTTAGTGTATTCACTAATAAATCTTTGCACATCTGAACCTGTCCAAACATCCTTTGTGCAACTACCTGTTTCTCTTGAAGGCTTGTGGATTTGCAGCACCTCATTCCTTCCCTGCCTTTTCCTTTTTCCCTTATTTGCTGATTTGCTCATTAAATAATTCAGCTGACATTACAGCCAAGATGCATGAAACTGTTATATAGGGGGCTATTTTTATAAATGAAGGCCAAAGGGATAGTTATGACCATGTAGTTCTCTGGCATGCTGTTTTTAGTAACAGTTCAGGCTGCTGTGTTGTAAGAAGGACTTGGATTAAGTTTACTAGCAGTATGCCAACAGCTGATTGTTGTTTTGTTTTGTTTTTTTCCTGTGGTGTGCTTTTTTCTTTAGAGTGACAAGATACTTCTAGCTTTAGTTAAGACTTGAGTATGTTTTAGTCCATTCTAGAATTGAATAGTGTTGAGGTGAAAACTTAAATGACAATGCAGTTTGGTTTTCTGAATTATGTGTTGTTGACTATATTATGTGGTATTGAACTGCGGTAAGCTAAGTGTAGTTAGGATGTGAACATGCGTGCATCACCAAAATACACACCAAATACTGAAGGTCTGATTATCTTTGTGGATTGTTCCTCTTAGTTCCCTTTTTCTATTGTAAAAATGTCTGGATTGCCTCAGAAAATAAATGGGGTTTTTTTTGCAATTCCTTGCAGATTCCTGCTTCAATGTCTTGAGGATCTTGATGCCAATCTACGGAAACTGAATTCACGTTTGTTCGTTATTCGTGGACAGCCAGCAGATGTTTTCCCCAGGCTTTTTAAGGTAAATGCCACCTTGCAGTTGTTGACTGACAAACTAATTTTAACTAGGAATATTTCTTCTACTATATATTTGAGTGCAAGTTGTTAGCCGTGCAAATTCTTAACTATACTTGCAGTTTCTCTTTCAGGTTGTTTTTGTTAGATTTGGGGTTTCTCCCCCTCCTGTGCATATCACCAACTGAACAGTTACTCTTAGACTTCACAATTTTTTGTTTCTTTCTTTCCAGAAATGGAACTGATTTCTAATGGTTTGCTAAGTCTAGGTACTGTATAGTCTAGATTTTTCCTTTTGAGATTCCCTTTGAAATACTGAACTATAATTCTGTGCACATGAATCCAGGTTCAAAGCCTGACCTGTAAAAACAATGTTTTATTTAGGCCAAGTATCTGCTGTGGTTGCTTTTTGGCTATTAAAAGTGATTTAATAAGCTTTTTGCCAGTAGTAGCCTTGGTAAAAGCGTAGTGCAGGTAAAAAGCAATTTCGAGTCAAAGAATTTTAGGGCTTTTGTGGGAAAGGGTCATCTTATTGAGCAAATTAAAGCTGTGAGGAATTGTTACTGATATTAATTTGTCTTCTGTAGAGAATAGTGTAATTACGGTAATAATATTGTAATAGGATGGTAAAAATGAATATTCTTCAGCTTGATTTTAAAAGTTTTTATGGAATGACCAGATTGAGGTGACTGAGACAAGCAAGACTCAAGGGGGTAAATATCTCTTTTTCCAAAGAGATCATCTGGTCAAGATTTTTATTCCCAAGTCTGTAACACCAAGCTGAAAACTCATATTTCCGTCTTCATTCTTGTGTTCCAGTTGTGAAATGCTAACTGGATGATACTCTGACTGTGGTTCTTTTGCTTTCTTTTTTTCCTTCTTGATTTCCCCTCAGTGAAGAATTTCCTGCAAGAGTACTGTGACATTAGCTGCTGCTTGCAGTCCCCCAGATATTCAAGCTTGTTACATCTGCCTGCCAAATTTGGTTTGATTGCATTTAAGTAGGAGCAAAGATCTTGCTGTTGTATGTGTTGGTTGCCTTCTGGATTTGAGTGACCTGTGACAAGTTTTCTTAAACACTTTATTGGCTACTTTGACAACTCCTGTTTCAGATCTTGTTACTAGGCTGATCTTTCTATGCCTAACAGAACTGGAGTGCCACATTTTCAGAATATTAATTTTAGTGCTGAGAAGGTAATGAAAACAACTTGTCATATACATAGTGTACAGCAATAAAAAAACATTCACATCTGTCTGTGCCTTCTGGTTTCTCCAATTACCAAAAAGTGTCTTTATTGTATATTTGTTCACTGAGGGGCTTTTCAAGACATCCTCTATCCTCAAACAAATAAGAGGCATTGTTGAAGCTCTTGAGAGCTGCTTCAACTCTGGCTGAAGACTACCTGGAACATGCATCTATCATCAATCTCACAACCTCTTTGCCAGAGCAGTAGCTGTACATCAGGCACTTTCAGTGCAGTGAAGGGCATATATCACTGAACCAAGCTTTTTCAAATCATCCTCATTAAAGGTCTCAAAGGTGAGCGATGATCCTGACCCTGAAGAACACATACAGGTATTTTTTTTGGCTGGGAGAAGATAACCAAGTAAATGGTAGGAGATAGTGAAACTTCTGTAGGACCTTGTGTCAGGAGCCTTCTCACAGATGCCAGCATCTGTGGATTTCCTGAGGATGAATGTTTCACAGCTGTTTCTTGGTAGGGCGCTCCTTTTCACAGCCTGAAGGACAATTCCTTCAAAAAGCAGAGCACTGATCTATTCTTATCCTAGCAAAAGGCTTCAAGGACCTTTAGGCTCTTTCATTTGTGTGTCATATATATGTATATATGACTGTTTGTTTCCCTCTTTCCAGTCCTTAAGAGCAGCTTTGCTTCCCTTAAGACACTGAATTCAGTGTCATATGTTTTCAGCAGTACGAGCTAACAGTGCTGCTAATACCAGCAGTAGGCTGTTGTCCTCTGGAATAGTTTATAGAGACAAAATATTTTTACCAGTGAACTTTGCAGGTCTTTGCAAAAGTCTTTCAGGGTTGGTTGTTTTTTTTGTTTTTTTTTTTTTGTTAATTTGGTTGGGGGTTTTTTTTTAGGTAACTTGAGGATAGTGGTTTCATCTGACTGTAGAGGTGCAACTTCTGCTAGTAGCAGGCACTTGCTAGGTGCCTGCTGGTTAACTTGAACCAGTCAAGTTTTGGTTGGTTCTTACCTCATTCTCTTCAGTTTTTCCTGGTCTGCTCTGTACCTCTAGCTCTTTTGGACTGGCTTGATAAAGAAAATAGAATTGGAACAATTTCTTAATTCTTTAAATGCGTTGGTGTTGTTAAAAATCATCCAAGCAGTAGGTGCAAAACAATTTGTGTCCATGCTTCTTCTAAATGCCTAGCTCACGCTGATGTGATCTGGGAGTATTCATATCACATAGCACTTTTCTCAGAGTTCCTTGGTGATGTGTCTCTGGCTCTTGGACACGGTTTTTTATGGCTTTCAATATGCCAGAGGAGAGGAAAGAAAAATTTAGAAAAATACCTACTGCAACTTGTCAGACTGTGGTTTTACATTATGAAATGGGGAAATAAATGTTGTATGAGGGGGTAGAAGGTTGCTTGAGGATTCAGGACCTGCTGGGGTCAGTCTTGGCAGACTTAATGGTGGAAAGAGCTGAGCCTTCTTTCAAAAAGGAAGCACTCCTTGGAATTGCATATCCTCAGGGTTGTACCTGGGCTTTATCTAAGAGAGTGCTAGAGTTCAGAAGTGAAACAACACCCCAGGTGAACAGAGTGCCCCTTGTCTCTTTGATGTAAATCTAGTTCTCTGAAATAGTCCTGACTGGTGTATTTAAATCAACTGATAAAGATTTTGAGGGATTAGGAAGGTATTTCTCTGAGGTGATTGGCAGGATGGCTTTCTAGGATCATTCTGTGCATATTTCACCTTTCCAGTTTCCTACTGTTGCAGAAGCCTTTGCCATTACTTGATCACTTTTTGTGCTTCTGTCATGGCTTAGCCTCATGCAGACACTTGCTCACTCCTCCCCCCAGTGGGGAGGAGAATTGGAAGAAAAAGATAAAACTCATGGGTTATGATAAAGACAGTTTCGTAGGACAGCAAAGGAAGAGGAGAAATAACAATACTAATAAAAGAATGTACCAAGCAGGTGATATACAATGCAATTTGCTCACTGCCCAGAACCTGATGCCCAGCCCATCCTGGAGCAGGGATCCTTCTTCCTCAGCCAGCTCTCCCCCTTATATGCTGACCGTGACATCATATGGTATGGAATATCCCTTTGGCTAGTTTGGGTCAGCTGTCCTGGCTGTGTCCCCTCCCAGTTTCTTAGGAAAATTAACTATCCCAGCCAGAAAGCAGGACACCTGTTACTGTTGGCCTTGGTAACAGCATCTGTGACGCAAAGGATATTAGGCTTGAAGATGTCCTCTTGTCAGGAGACAGATTTTCTTATTTTTATTTTTTAATTGAGAATTTGGAGATTGTCCATTCCAGTGAGTGGAAAAGGGAAGAAAAGTGTGTGGTGTTTAGTTTGGGGATATCCCCCCCCTCCCCCCCCCTTCAGTTCTGCTGTTAAAGTTGACAGGCGTATGTGAAAAGCTTTTCTGCAGAGCAAGATACTGCTATTGATCAATGTCCTGAAGATAGCCTGTGTCATCTTTCCCTTCTGTTGTGTCTCTTAAGGTATATGGATTCTAAAGTTAGAGCTGAATTTTCAAAACTTGCACAGAAGTTGTTCCATTACTGTGCACACCCACAGTAATGGGACAGACAGAGACTTTTTTTTATGCCTGATTCCTACTAAGATGCCAAAACGTTGGACTTGATTTTTTTTTTTTTGTGAGTCTGGGTGTCTAAATATATTTGGGGCCTTTGCGTATCTGACAACTTTCTGCAGGTAATAGCTGGTGTTCCATCTTGTCCCTGTACTTCCTGTTCTCCTTTACCCTCCATCAAGCAGCCAAGTTGCTGAAGGACCACACTTTTGTTTTGTGTTGCAGGAGTGGAATATTGCAAAACTTTCTATTGAATATGATTCTGAACCATTTGGGAAGGAAAGAGATGCAGCAATTAAGAAGCTGGCTAGTGAAGCTGGAGTGGAGGTCATTGTTCGAATTTCCCATACATTATATGACCTAGACAAGTAAGTTACCATTACTTCTCATTTTAAAAAGAAAAAAGTATGAATTTTATGTAGTATTTGGTTAGATACTGCATGCTACTTTCTATGCAGAGCACTTTTTAGTTAGGAAGACACAAATTTGTTTTATGTTTCTCTTTTATCCATCCATTCAAATTTTATTGCATGCTGAGTAGAACTTTGCAACTCCAAAAAATAGTACGTAACTGTATCTGAAATACAGTTCCAATTTGGGGGTTCTTCTGAAAATAATGGTCATGTTAATTGTCTGTCATCTTTGTCATGGTTTAACCCAGCAGGCAGGTAAAACAGCCACGTAGCTGTTTGCTCACTCCTTTCTATCCTCTCCCCTCCCCTTCCTGTTGTTCCCTCCCTGCAGTGGGATGNTTATAAGGAAGTTGCTCAAACATACCTGTAACTTCTCCCAAACAAGATCTGTTGTTGTTTTAGTTGTTTTGTTAGATTGGTTTGTCCTTATTTCGCTTGCTGCACATGAATTAGCAGAAAGTACTTTATTTTTCAAAAACTGTTTCCTATCAGTTATGTATCCAGTAACTAATTAGGAGTTGTTCGATATCCCTATGTTGCCTTACTTAATATCTTGTTTATATTTTCCCACAGATCTATTTGAATGGATTAGTATTAGCTCTGTATTATAGAAACATAATCCATAAACTAGTCAAAAGTATGACTCAGCTTGTCTTAACATTGAGGAATTTATTGTGGTATACGTGCCTGTTTTATTCGGTTATGAGCCAACGTATGAGAGGCAGCTAGACATGGGAGGAAAGGGAATTATTTGCAGTTTTCAAACCAATACCTGTGTTTTTAATCCTAAATTGAAAATTTCTTTTCTTCTGTCCCCACCCAAGTACCCTCCCCAAATAAACTGTTGGTTCCATCTACCACTTTGTAAATTATTTTTTTGAAGTTTTCCTGTTTCTGAGATTTTAGATATATTTAACTTGACAATGCAAAATATGGAAACTGTGTGTTTTTACAACAGTCTTGTATATAAACTAGACCTTAATTTTCTCCCATATTAAGACAGTTGTAATATCGACTACTGATCTCAATAACAGAATAGAAAAAATGTGGGGGTTTTTTATGCAAAAAGTATAGTATTGTAGGTGACTTGAATATATATTTATGTAGCTATGATCTTTCATCTGCTTTTCTGATCTGTATTTTTTTTGCCTTGAGCTGTCCATATTCATTATATACTCATTCTTGAGGGACTTTCCTCAAGCTAGGAATGATTTGATATAAACAGTTAATTTATATGTCTCCCTAGTGGGGAGGAAAAGGATGGTAAAATTAAAGTTTAAACTATCTGGATTACCACGTATGTCTGTGATTTTTATATAACGTGCTAGAGGCAGGTAAGAATATATTTCTGTGTGTGTATATGTGTGTATATTTTACATATATTAAAAAAATTGTTATATAACATGGTCTGACATACTACTTTTTTTTTCCAATCCAGAATAATAGAATTAAATGGAGGACAGCCTCCTCTTACTTACAAGAGATTCCAGACCCTGATTAGTAGAATGGAACCACTGGAGATGCCAGTGGAGACTATAACCCCAGAAGTAATGGAAAAATGTACTACTCCAGTTTCTGATGACCATGACGAGAAATATGGTGTCCCATCACTTGAAGAGCTAGGTATGTTTTAAGATTACTTTGACATTGTGAAACAAGTAAGATACAATCTACTGCTAAAAGCATAATACTTAAAATAAACCATGAGAGAGGTTACTATGGTTAATTGCTAAACTGATGCCAATTATAACATACAAAACAAATAAAAAAGGACAATAAATTCTGTAAAATTTAGTTGTTTTCTTTTAAATCAGAGGTCAGATAGAGCAAACTACACTAAGTACTGTTTGGTTTCGCGTAATACAGCGTAGCCATTTTCCTATGGTACCAAATAATCATTAAGCTACTAATAGTCTTTGATACTTTGTTTTGTATTAAATGTGTTTGGTATCTTTGTGCTTCAGGTCATTAATACGTCATTTTACAAATGAATTAAAAAAGCCCCTCTTGTCTTGCAATGCTAAAAAAAAATGATAATAAGGCAGATAATTATTTTAGAAGCTTCTTGGGGAAAAGTCTTACGTTTCTGTAAATTTAGTTTTAAGAAACAGTATCAAGCTTTTGTCCTATGAATCCCCCCTTCTCTTTCCTGTTTCCCCATGCCCCGAAATACAAGCAAATGCAGTATGACCTCCAAATTACTAACAGAAGGGTCTGGACAGATTTTGGCTAAGTGGTTAAACTATAGGCAGACATGTTATCTCATGCACCTGGTGAACAATCTTGGAGGAGGTGTGGGGGTGTGGAAGAAATCTCATTACTTTCTTTTCATCTTTCTTTTGCAGCTAAGGTATGTACTTATCAAATTGACAATAATCCCCACCGGTTATTTAAGTCAAGGTCAATGAAACCTAGGAATGATCTGAAGACAGCACTTACACTTTTAATTTCATGGAAAAAGTTTTTCAGACATTCTGTAAATTGCAATAGCAATGGTTGCTTCTTAGTAATAACTAAAAAAAAAAAAAAAAGCTGTGGTTTTGGGATAGGCCACATATTGCAGACCTGAGAACTTGAAAATAATTTGAAGAATGATAGAAAGGTCACTTTGTGCAAAAAACAGAAGTGGAATTGAAGTAGGATCATTCAGCATGTAAAACTTGTAATTTAATGTGAATGTAAAAGTAAAAATTGGATTTTGCTGCAAGTTAGAAGTATTGAATGTGCTTTGATAAGACTTGTTTTAAAGCTTGTACTTTGCCATGTGTCTAATTCAGAGTTATTCTTGGGATACAATAAAATGAAGTCAAGTATCTATATGCTAGAATTTTGTTGCCCTGCATCGTAAGCAAACAAGGAATTTTCTTGTTTCAATTTGTTTTTCAGGTTTTGACACAGATGGTCTGCCTTCTGCAGTATGGCCAGGGGGAGAAACAGAAGCTCTCACGCGATTGGAAAGACATTTAGAACGAAAGGTATGTTTCAAATCCTTACAAACATGACGTATCTGGGAAACGTAGTTGCTCTTTACAATGGAATGTAAAAGGAATTGGGCAAGTAGCTTTAAAAAAAAATCAAAACCACAAATTTGAACTCAAAGACTTGATATAATGATATAAATCAAATTACTGTTTCTTAGTTTTAAAAGATGATAGCAGGTTGTCTTCTAATTTCAGTTTTAGAGAAAGTCTGCTATATTACTTTCTACTCAAAATTTAATTACTTTTTCTTTGAAGGTAATTTTACTTGAAACATACTTTTTATAATTGTGAAGGGGAATTCCTCTAAAAGCTAACATTGCTAGTTGTCTAGGTTTGCTCTGTATTTAAAAGAAAAAGATAGGCAATTCTGGAAGACGGTTCATGCCTTCTGCATTGAGATGAATTTTCTTCCGCTGATGTAAGAGGAACCCCTAGATATCGTAGGTAATGTGATCATCTGTCGCATGTGTCTGGATTCAGTTACAGACAGCGCATGTTTTCAAGTTGCTACCTAGTCTGTAGTCTGACATTGCTGTGTGGTTTTTGTTTTGTTTTTTTTAAGGCTTGGGTAGCAAACTTTGAAAGACCACGAATGAATGCAAATTCCCTTCTGGCAAGCCCCACAGGCCTCAGTCCCTACCTCCGCTTTGGCTGTTTGTCCTGTCGTCTCTTTTATTTCAAGTTAACGGATCTGTACAAAAAGGTATGACTTCTATGTAATCAGCTGTACATTCTTAGATGCCATGATTTTTCCCTACTTTTTCTCCTAATAAAATGTTTTCCTTTAATGATGATCTTCAGGTAAAAAAGAACAGCTCCCCTCCCCTCTCCCTCTATGGCCAGCTGTTATGGCGTGAATTTTTCTACACAGCGGCAACTAACAATCCACGGTTTGATAAAATGGAGGGGAATCCTATCTGTGTTCAAATTCCATGGGATAAGAATCCTGAGGCTTTGGCCAAATGGGCAGAAGGCAGGACAGGTTTTCCTTGGATTGATGCTATTATGACGCAGCTTCGTCAAGAAGGTTGGATTCACCATTTAGCCCGGCATGCTGTAGCATGCTTTTTGACTCGAGGTGACCTCTGGATTAGCTGGGAAGAAGGAATGAAGGTATTGTTTCTTATTCTTGAATTTCTTAGTGCCTCAGATAGTTATTCTAGAATTGTTGTTATTGTGTGGTGTAAGTTGAATTTTAAACCTCAAATTGTGGCCAAAATTAAATTGGTTCTGATAAACCAGTGGGTGCTGAAGTTTTGCCTGTTGAATGCTACCTTTTATTGGAATATTAATGTGTTTCTTGCAGTCAGAATAGGTCTGCAGTTCTTCTAAATTTGAGATTTCTTCCTAAATTTTGGCAAATAAATGTGAATTACTCTTGTAATTGAAATTTCTTTCCAGTCACTCTGTGTGAACGGTTTCTGTTCACATCTCACATCTGCTTCCCTGTGAAGGGAAAGCACCACAGGAATTAAAGGGAGAAAACCAAAAGCTAAGTATGTCCCTTTGCCCAGTGTTAGAAGTGTGAGTATGGGCAAAATGATTTGGCTGAAGTTTCAGTGCAGTTAATTTCTGTGCAAGTACTCAAGAGACACTGAAGTTCAAATTACAAATGTTAGTCTTTTGAAAAAAAGAATGGAATAATCTCAGCCTTTGAATCAGTAGTACATTTTTAGAAGGGTAGCACATCTGTTACTGAGCAATGATAATCAATTAAAAACAGGGTTTTATTTTTGAAATCAAACAAGGAATTTACTTGTCATCAGGATTGTGACCTCATATTTATATATGCATCTATATAATCTTATGAAATTTCACCATTCTTAACAAACAAGTTGTAAGCAAACACCTTTCATTTAAAAAAAAATTGTCTTGGTTACACAACAACATAAGCTGCTTTGGGAATTTTCCTTTTGCAGTTCATAGATAAAGACATCGAAAATGCACATACCTAGGTAACTCAGCCGAACAACAAAGCTATATATTACAGATAAATGCCAGCATGTTCTTACTTTTGAAATAATACAGGTATATGGTGGGCCCAGACTTGGGCAGTGGAAGGATGTTTAATTCACGCGTCTGTAGCCAGCAAAAGATAATCTGGCCTTCCATGGTGATGTTATTTCCAAAGTCTTACTGCATGGCAGCATCTAGTGGAACAATTGTGTGCTAACGCTTAATGTTCATCTGAAGGTCTTGTTACATTATTAGTCACTTTCTATTTAAAATGTTTTTGTGTTTGTTGTTTGTTTGTTTTTTTTTTTTTTTAACAAACCCCTTCCCAATAGTTGCGGATATTTAGACGAAGATATTTTTGTAACACTTATTCAGTGTATACTGTAGAATGAATGCTTTATTGAATATATGTAGAGAGACATATCCTTGTTTGATGGTATTACCTTATTAAGACTTTATATTGGAATAATATTTGAAGAGAGATGGCAGTAGTAAGATATTAAGTTTTAGTGTCTAAGCGTGAAGATGATGGTTTCTTTGTTAAATTTGGAGATGATACAAGTTTGAAAGGAAGATTGGAATTTGCAAAAATACCTGTTAAATAAGTATCTGTTTTGAAAACTGCTTCTCAGTGCAGATACTTGAACGTTCTCCTTCAAAGAATAAGCTTTCTCTTCTTGTTAGCCTGTATTGCTAGTGATCTGAGCAGAGAAACTGCATCTCATCCAAGTTAGTATTGTCTCTGTTAATAATTAAAAACCAGTCAATGCTGGAAACGTGAATGTTTCACAACCATTGAGCTCCAGAGTATAAATCTTTGACTTCCTCATGGGTTATCTTTAATATAATAGGGGTAGCAATTACAAAAGAAGACTTTTTTTGTCTTCAGACCAGAGTTCATTATCCGTCCCACCATTCTTCAGTATGTTTGGTGGTTCACATACCTCCAGGAATTTAAGTGTGCATCCTCAAAACTGTGACTTACTAGATTATTTGCCTTCAGTAATACAACTGCTGACCGTTTGTGCTACCATGAAAATCTTGAATTCTACTCTTGGGACTCCTCGCATAGTGAAAGGTGCTGCACAAGTTGAGGTATTCAGGTCGACAATTTGAGTTTGAAATGCGCTTTTTATGCTCCCTGTTTTCTGGAAGTTTGCAAAGCTTACTCAATTATAGTGTGATGAAGCAACTCTTCTGAAAGCAACAAATGCCACTTGCAAGCAGTCAGACTCCAGCCAACCTCTGGGGATTTATTTTTTAAGAATGTGTTTATGCAAGAATGTGTAACTTCTTGGTTGTAGCTTTCTGAGATGTCTCCAAGGTTTTTTCACAGGGGAGAAACAAACAGGCTATCACGCTTTTGTTCTTGAGTTTGGCATGTAGGTAAGTATTTGCAGTTGCGTACTGAGCATTCTGTGAATGCTGCCAGGTAAGAAAGTGTTGCTGTGTTGAAGAGCTGGGTTTCCTCTGCTGAAGTCAAACTCAGAAGAATTCCTGAAAAATTAGGTGTCTTGGAGGTGTGCCGTGTTCAGACTAACTTGTCTGATTTCTTAAGGTCTTTGAAGAGCTCTTACTTGATGCAGATTGGAGTGTGAATGCTGGAAGCTGGATGTGGCTATCCTGCAGTTCCTTCTTTCAGCAGTTTTTTCACTGCTACTGTCCAGTGGGTTTTGGCAGAAGAACTGACCCAAACGGGGATTATATCAGGTAATTCACAATCCAGAAATTGCAGCAATTTGTGGATGTTGCTTATACTGTCAAGTAGCTTTATACTTAAAATGAACTTTTTATTTTTTTTTCAAGACGTTATTTGCCAGTGCTTAGAGGTTTCCCTGCAAAATACATCTATGATCCTTGGAATGCCCCAGAGAGTGTCCAGAAGGCTGCAAAATGTATTATAGGAGTTAATTATCCCAAACCAATGGTAAATCACGCAGAGGCAAGCCGTCTGAATATTGAAAGGATGAAACAAATCTACCAGCAGCTTTCACGATACAGAGGACTGGGTATGGTTATAGGCTGTTGGCTTTATTTATTTGAAAACTTCTCTCACCTTCTAGCAATTAATAATTTTGTCCCATAACAGTGGTAATCAGGTGTAAGCTCAGTGTGGTGACCAGGGTTCTGTATCCAAATAGATAAAAGTACTGGATGTAATCAAGAAAGGGAATAAAGAGTTTGAGTGGAATACCTCTTTCCAAATCTTACCTGGAATTTTTTTCTGTGGGTTTTTGGAAGTTTTTTTGGTTAAATCAGGTCTTTTATGCATTCTGATACTCTTGTACAAATAGATTTTAATACCAGTTATTAGAAAATTAATGTGGTTCATAACTTCAGCCATACTGTTTTTGCATTTGCAAATGCTGTTGTTCAAATAGACCAATGCAACCTCTGGTAGCATCCTTCCTAGTTTGGAAGGACCATCCCATTTGCTCTGAGAGGTAAACCATGTGGACTTGTATTGCTCAGGAAGGTGTAAGCAGTCAGCATGTTCAGATATCAGGTATTGAATCAAGATGTGTTGCGCTTTATCACAACATAGCGAATACATGTAACTAATGAATATTGGAAAAGTTACGCAGAATAGTATGTAGAAAATTCCTGTTAAGTAATTGTCAGCTAAAATTACTTGGCAAGATGAAGAGATGTTTTCCTGTTATAAAGGTAAACCACTCAGGGTGAGGGTAGAGAATTTGCTATCATGAGGAGAAAAGCATGCTACACTTAATTTTTTATTTTTTTTTTCCTTCTGTCTTTCTTTATGGCTATGTATTTTATTTCATTGCTTAGGTCTTCTTGCAACAGTGCCTTCTAATCCAAATGGAAATGGAAATGGTGGCCTAATGGGCTATTCACCAGGAGAAAGCATTTCTGGTTGTGGTAGTACAGGAGGTCAGTCAAATTCTTTAAATACATATAATTATTGGAACTGAACCACACAAACTTCTTTTGTAATGCCAAGGGCATTACGTATTATAAGAAAGAACTGTTTTCTTGAGATAGTTTTCAATGCAAGTCACAAACGTTTTCAAATTTATTCACTAAGGTTGGTAGTATTTGTATATAGACATCTTTGGATTTTTTTTTTTTTATCTCAACCATACAAGAATTCTGTGTTTGGTGTTGTGTGTGTATGTGTGCGCCCCCAAAAAATTACTTACTAACATGTATCAAACAGTTGATTTCAAAAGCATTTGAATGCGATTTTTCTTCTAGAAGTCTACAAGCATCCTGATATTTGTAATAGAGTGATTTATGAATTTTCAAGTCAGAACTGTTAATTTGTAAAGTTTTCTAATGGTAGCATTAGATTGCTTACTGGAATTTAGTTCCCCCACAATGTCAACAACAATATGGTGGATAGTGTGTCTGAAAGAACTTAATATAGATCTTATCATATGGTTTTGATGAAAATTACTTTAGACTATTAACATTCTCATTGTAACATACAAAGACTAGCATTAGCTAGTTATGAAGAAAAAACAAAAAGAACAGTATTAACATTGTATAAATCCAGGGTGCATCAACATCTTGAATACTGTGTTCACCTTGGACGACTTGTTGAAAAGGATACAACAGAACTGGAAATTTACTGGTTTTGTGTTCTCCTTAAGCTTTAGTTAAGGTTAGAAGTGGAATGCAGAAGAAGATAGACCTTATTGTTCTCAGCCAGTACAGTTCCTCTTGAATAATTACAGTCTAGACTCCTTAAAGCTGAGTGCTTGAGCTTTTATTTCTTTTAAGTTCAGAGATTTAGAAGACAGGAAGGGCTTAGTTTAAAAAATTAACATTATGTGCACTCTTTTCTCATTAAAATGTATAATGTATACATATATACTTAAATGTATACATGTACTTTGACTTTTCACATCAGAAATGTATCCATTTTGTAGGCGGTCACTGTGCATTCGTGTGAATTTAGAAAAAGTATTAGAGCATCTGACCTGTTCTGCAATGGTTTGAAAAAACAAAACCAAAAGCCACAATTGAAGTCTACCTATTGAAGAGGGAAAAAATTCCAGAACTGGAACTGTATCTTCTCTTATGTTTAAGTCTTTTTCCTGCCTCTCCAGGAGCTCAGCTGGGACCTGGTGATGGTCATACAGTTGTTCAGCCGTGTGCCCTGGGAGACTCTCATACAGGAGCAAGTGGAATTCAGCAGCAAGGTATTATGGCAGTGCCTGTCTGTAGAGGATCTCCAAATCCTTGCAACTATGGAAAAGCAGACAAAACGTCAAAATAACATGGATAGATTTTTGGTGACAGCTGCTGCCTACAACTTGAACTGGCCTGGTTTCTGGTTTTGAAACATAAAAATTATTTCTTAGAGTGAACTTGCTTGTCTTGTCACTTTTATCTCTAAAATGCTCATCTAGAACAATACTTGTATGTTTTGAGTGGGAGGGATCACAAGTGTGACTAAACAAAAATTAATAAACATTATCCTATGTTACTTTAAAGGAAAGATATTGAAAGAAAGAAGTTCACTTTGTGTATTTCATAGCAAAATTTGCAAGTTATCTTTCCCCGATTTCACCACCACTCTTCCCATCAATTTCCACAGTTTTGTGTGGATATTCTCATATCGTAGAGGCAATTTTTTGTTACTTTAACTATACAGAAATTTAAGCTGTGGTTTGTGATGGATCAAAGTTGCAATCAAACTTAACACAACTGTTTCTTTCTTTGCAGTCTTACCAGAGGTTGTGTGTTTACTGATCATGAAAAATTGTAATCTGTGTTTTAAGTATCCAGAACGTAACCAGAACACCACGACTGTTCAGAATAAGAAACCTTGCAACTGCTTTTGCTACTTTTCACTATTTATGCAGAGCACTCAGTGTCAAGGTTGCCATGAACCAGAAGATGCTTGCATCTTTAAGTTACTTGTGTATTTCTTCTTTTCACAGCTTAGTTATGCTAAGGATGCAGTAGTATTGCTATAACAGAATAATAAAAAGGATGAGGCGATTTGACAGAACAAATGTTAAAATTTATAACAACTTAGAATTAAAGTGTGTTGGATATATAAACATTCTGCTTCTTGCAAATACAATGCATAAATAGGTATGCACTTGATATTATTTGCTGTGCATATATATTTAACTGCTGTAGACTGCTATGAGGTGTGCTTTTTTTTTTTTTTCTCCATAAGAACTCTTCTGCATTCAGGATGGTTTCTAGCAGGATTTTTCTTGATGATGGAAGATAAATCAATTGGCTCCTTTTTGTTGTTTTAAAGAATGTAATTGTACACTTGCTTGCAGTTCTAAATTTTATTTATTGTAATAAATATGTACTGTATCTGAACAGGTTACTGTCAAGCAAGTAGTATCTTACACTATGCTCATGGAGACAATCAGCAATCACACTTTTTGCAAGCAGGTAATTTAAAGAACAACAAAAAAACCAAAACGCTTTTCATGAATATATAAAGGTGCATTAAAGTCTTAATGTAAATACTGGTTTTAAATTATCAGGAAGAACGGCCCTTGGTACTGGCGTTAGTGCAGGGAAACGCCCAAATCCAGAAGAAGAAACTCAGAGCGTTGGACCAAAAGTCCAGCGACAGAGCACAAATTAAACTGGTAAGATCTGAGAGACCTTAAAGTTATCCTGTTAATGAGTAAATTCCTCTGCAGATTTTGTGTCCATGATAACTTTTGTATCACTGCAATGCAAAGGATCCTAAATTATTGCTGGAAATATTTCAGTTCCAGGTACTGTACAAACAAACAATACAAAATGCTGGCTCTGGAGAGTTTACAAAGTATGAGATAGGAAGTAGTTATGAAAATAGAACCAGACTGAAGATGATCAGACACAGATTGAGGTGTTAATGAAAGGGAGATTGGTAAACTGTGGTTTCACAGTCATTAGCAGAGCTGATTATGTAGCTTCAGTTACTCTCTGCTCCCACATCTCATGCTGTGCCAGCAGCACTGTTTGTGTGAATGTATGGTGACCTGAATCGGAAAACTAACACAACTTAAAAGGAAAGGCTCAGGGCCTGGATTAGAGTCTTAGACATAGAAATGGACTAAGCAGAACATGTTTTAGAGAGACACTGCAGAAAACCTGCAAAATACTGATGTAGTTATTGCATGTAAAGATGCAGGGACAAGAAAGACTTAAAGAATTGAGTGTTTGTCTGTAACCTAAGCAGGATGCTCGGGTTGCCAAAGTTTGTCGGGGAAAGCTGTCGTGAAAAGTACTTGAATTTGGAGATGGAGGAGTTGCTAGATAGTTGACCATGAACAGGTGTGAAAATGTGTAGTGAGAAGCAGCAAATTGGAGAAAGAGTTTGATGTGTGTGAAATCATCGCCATAGAGAAGATAACTGGGGTTTGTGTTTTGGATAAAGTTACTTAGGAACAGGCTAGAGAAAAGAGGAGGCCAAAGATGTTATACCCCTTCCCCCAGTGAGCTTGGTGTGAGAGGAATAAGGAAGAGAACCTGAAAAAGAAGTTAGAGTAATTACTTAAGAGGAAAGCCAAAGAATGGAGGGCTGTCTGAAACAAGAGGGGACAAGAATTCAAGACCAGGAGTGTGGCTGCGTAGATTAAAGGTGGCTGACATGTCATTCCATCCTTATCTTTTACAAAAAAAAAAAAAAAAGTTGGTCATTATGGAGTTTGAATAAGTAAGAATTGCACATAGGCAAGATAATAGCACATGGAGAGACTTTGGTGGAATTGGAAGATGGGGTTCCATACAGCAAGTACAGAAGATGCATTCAGTGTCTCTAGAGATAAAAAGGGAAATTCAATCCACTTCATTTGGATTTGACAGCAATATCTAATTTTGCTTGTTACATGGTGTCAGCACTTTGTCAAAGTTATTGTGGTGCAACAATCGTGTTGTCCTGATTTGATTCAGTGAAGAACCACAGCGCTGTTTCCATAATGCCTGTCACTTGAAGTGAGCTGAGACCTTAGCAATCGATCAATCTGCTGTTTTCTCACATACTGGAAGCGCTGTAAACTCTGCTTCTGTGTTCTCAAACTGATTTCTGGTACTCAGATGGGCCTGAGTGGAACATAATTCCAGGAGAGTCCGTGTTTCAGTAGCTGTCTAACCCTTAGTACGTGTAGATTCATTCAGCATCCATGTTTTGTATTGCAGAATTCCTTAGGTGCTCGTGTCTGTAGAAGAAGAGCCTGCAGAGCGAACGTCTGGTTCCTGTCTAAGCTCTTTTTCAATTGAGAGACAGGTTGGAGGGGTTTCTAGTTTGGCAGAGAAGACTAATTTTGTTAGGGGTGTTCAAAGCATGCTGCAAAAGCGTTGTAGTCAAATACAAAAATCAGTCAAGATTATACTCAAACACTGCTGGCAAAAAGATGTGTACTTTCTGAATAGCACTAAAGTACAGAGGATATTGGGTTTCTCTTTTTTTTTTTTTCTCCCTTTTTTTTTCTTCTCCTTTTGGCCTCTCAGGAGTAAGAAGTAAGAATTCTGAGTGTTTGGGCCAGTACAAATGGGGACAGGACTTCGTGCACAGAAAAAGGGGGGAAAGAGTATTGGTCCCTTGAGTTATTTCTGCCTCCTTCAAAGACTCACAACAAACTGTGTAAGAATTAATTTTTTTCTTTTTTCTTGCAGCATTATTGGCAGAGAAGATACCACTCAGAGAACACACAGGACAAAATTCCTGCTACTCTATATTGGAACTAAAGTGTGTTGAGAGTACCCGTACTAAAATGACATACTTTTTCCTAAATTATTTTCAGTTGTTCTCAAGTCCAATTTTTGGAATGCATTATTTCTAACTGGCATTTCTATGGTTTTTAACTTTTTGATGATTCTTTCACAAAGGGCAAATTGAGTTTTGTATATAAAGTATTTGGTGAAGAATTTGCTAACTTAATGTAAATATAAACATGATTAGTGATAGACCCATCAATATATTTTTGATAATCTTTCATGTATGTGGTAGTAGGAAAAGCTGTAGTGATGTTCTATAAAATGGATGGACATAGAAGGTTTTGAAGTTTTTAAATTGTTATTATTTTTAGATTCCAGAACTTGATCTCTGTATGATCAACTTCATATTTTCATAATGTAAGTGCTTAGAACTGTGTTTAATCAAATACAGTAGCGTTGTAACCTTTATTAATCACATCTGTATATAAGTCATATGCCAATTTTTGTCAAGTTGTAAAATTTTCATGTATATGTCCAGTCCTTGTATTTCCCAGTTGCCTTGTTCAGTAATGACATACCTTGTTAATAAAAGGAAATTGTATATATAGATACATATGTCTGTTTTTTATATATGCTGTTGCTCTGGTACATATTTCCAAACAAAGCTGTTTCAGGAAAAAAGGAGGGAAATGTAATTTTTAGCCTTAACTTGGAAGCCAGGAACAATGAACTATGTTACCTTTCGCTTCAAGTTTCATGACATTGAAGCAAATCACTATCCAAATTATTCAGGCCTCTTTGTTGAAATTGTATGTGTGTACGTATTCTTACAATTAACTGGTTTTCACCAATATATTCATTAGGTGTTTCTTCAAAATTAGCAATTTGTCTGCTAGCCCAACTGTCTTTCCTGCACTGCAGCTACTTTGCTGTTTTTCAAGGGCCCTGATTTCTGAAAACGCACTGGGTTTGCTGACGACTCAGTCAATGCTCTGTCCCAAATGTTTAGAGAAGTTGTATCTAAATGTTTTCTCGGTCCATGAAGATCTCTGAAGAAGCAGCTGGAATTACTACATTTTACGTATAGCTAGGTCAGTTACCTGCTTGAGTGGATGCACAAATTAATTCTTATGGGAGGAGTTAATTATCTGTTCTTAGCATCACATGAGTGACTCGTGGTCATAGGATGTTGATTTGGAAATAAAATTTAGACCGGATTCATGTGTGATTCTATCTACCCTACATTTTAGATGATAATAGTTAATGTAAATACCTCTGCATACTGATTTGGACACAACAGGGAAATAAAAAAAAATAATCAGGTATGCTTATTGTCTTGAGGCAGAGGATCTTTGACTGATCTTCAAGGAAAAAAAAAGTGAACAGTGAGAATGGAGAAGCAGATGGTAAGTATTTTCCACAGATCAGTCCAAGTAGAACTGAAAGGTTTCCTAGGGACATATGTCATTGTAGAGGAAACAATTCTTCTGTTCATTTAAGTAGTCTAAGAAAAAGAACACCATAGGTCTACACTGTCTTAGGAAATGTTTTATTTGGTCAAGGCAAGATCATACTGGGTTTTCTTCTGTTGACTTTTACTAAAAAGAAATCATACCATCTCAATGAAATATTCACCTAACTTTTCTGAATGAATGGGCTGTGAAACTCCCACAGAAAACCTTAATCAAGGTAAGAAAATCCAGTTAAGTATCACATTTCCCTCAACCATTCTGGAAGTTCAATAGGTGAAAGAAGAAATTTCCCAAGGAGTTAATTTGCATGGTAAGTTAATCCCCCCCTCCTTAAATGTTGCAAAGATGATTCCTCTTCCAGGTGCAGGCAAGTTCTCAGATTGTTTGGTCCTTGTTACTCCTCGAGGAGCAGAGGGCTGCAACAACACTATGCCACCGAACCCGGTGGGATAGTGTTGTTGCAATTTCTGTAACAGATTTTGTTTTTTACATGATTGGGTTGTTAGCCCAAAACAAAACCCCCAACCTGGAGGGCCAGGGTGCAACATTTTAGTCTGGCCCGACAAGGCACGTAAGCCACCACACCACGACAAGGTAAGTTGCACCAACTAGTGGTGGAAGTTCTCAGATTAGTGGAGGAAAACTGTGATGAAGGTGCTGTTTCACTTGCGTGCTGGCACGTATGAGCTCTGGTGTCGACTGCAGTGGAAGAAATGGTCTGTAAGCAGGTTATTGTGAGAGGGGAGAAGTTGCCTTCTGAGTAGCAGTAGGTTTATAAAAGCCCTTGGCTTCATGTCGTTCCCTCCCACTAGTACTTGCCATGACCACAAAAATAAATAAAAAAGGCTGAGGCTTTGGCTGCATGGTAAAATTGACCAAAGCTATTGTAACACGTGGAGGTTTTCTCTCCCTGCCCCCAGTACCCCCCTTGTGATTTCCAAGGAGGAATTGGCCATGTCTTTTAAACCCGGTATGGATAAAGGCCAGGGTATTGTTTCTTATTAGACCTCTCCTCCAGAAATGGAGCTTAAAGTATTCCTCAAGAAAGCTTCTTCCTGAGGGATTTAGCTGGCCTTTCCCTGAGCTGGTAGGGGATGGGGAGAGGCGTGTTGCACGCTGAGGCTTCTTGGAAACCAGACCCCGGGAGAATGGATTCTGGAAGTGTGCGGGGACAACTCTAGCTGGTATTTGTGATGAAACAAATAAACTTCAAGTGCCTTTAAGCCTTCGGGAACCGAACGTTTCCAAAGGACCGCGTGCAGGCTGTCTTGTGCTGGCGCTACCTGCCTGCAGAGGTTTCTGAAAGGGGTTAAATTGAGAGCGAACCTGCAAAGGGGCTGCAGAGGGGATCTTGGGCTAATTTGGAATGAGAAGTACATGTCAGAAATGAGTTTTACCTTGGGCTTAGCAACATAGCTGACTGATTTCTGTTGAAGAAAAGCGATTTTTACATGCACCTTCCTGTAACTGAGAAATCCTCTCCGTACTTGGCCGGAGGCCGGAGCAACAGCAAGCTGCCGTAGCCAGGTTTACCACTTCCCCTCCTTGTCAGGAAAAAGCAGTTTGCAAGCGAAGCCGGGTGCCCGCGCTGCCGCCCTGGGTGGTGGTTGGAAGCTTGGTGTCCATCCTGGCAGGGCGTGCTGCAGCCGTCCCCAAATCCGGGAGAATTGTATCCCTGTATTTGCAGGGGGTTTGGGCTGCTGAAAGTGACCCTCAGAGGTAAAAAACCCAAACCCCTTTAAGTTCTTGATAGATGTTTTAAGTAAAAAATATTGTTGTTGCCTATTTATGAAGCTCTGTGAGCTTTATTATTTTAAAATCACACTTTTAATTTTTATGGTAAATCAAACTAAAATGTTCTGTGCGGTGTCTCTGCTTGAAGCGGTTTTTCCTATTTGCTGAAACTTTAATTTGAGAATAACTCAGTCATTTTTTGAGCATGAGATGGATGGAAAAATACATCGTTTAAGTACAAACTACACAAGTTCCGATGCCTGGAGGCACGCAGTTGTGTGCGGCGGTTCGCGCAGCGACACGACCTGCGTCCGGACTCAGCTGCCGCTCATCCCTTGCAGTGGTGTCATGGCGTCACAGGCCCGTGACACGTAAAGTGGCCAAGACCGCAGCCCTGGAGGGCTTGCCCGGTGTCTTGGCCTCTCCTCCTCTGCCCTCAGGAGTGAATCGCACCTTCAGGAACGATTATTTCCTCCTTCCTCCATTGCCTGTTTTGCTCCCTGCTTTTTTTGCTCTCCGTCTGTAGATGGTGCTGTGAGCTACCCGAAGGGTTCCCGGGGCTGCCTGTTCCCTGGGGACCCCCGGGACCCAACCGCGGGGCCGGCACCCCTGAGATTTGGGGTCTTGTCTCTGCTCTGTCACGGACCTGCTAAGCAGCCTCAGGTAGGTGGCTGCCCAGCCCTGGGGCCTCCTGCACAGCTCTTGCTAGCGTAGCCGGGTCGTTCTGCTTTGTTAGAGATTTAGATTAGATTTAGATTTAGATTTAGATTAGATTAGATTAGATTAGATTAGATTAGATTAGATTAGATTAGAAGAAGCAGGCGATAAAGAGAACCCCCTCTCTCTTACTTGTGCTCCTTTATTTCTCATAGAAAACTGTAGTTTGGGCAAGAATTCCCTCCCTTAAAAGACCAAGCAAATAAAATTTTCACACTTTAGCTGTTCAGCTTTCAACTTAAGTGTTTATTGCAATTCCCCCCCCCCCCCCCCCCAAAAAAAAAAAAAAATCAAAAATTCAAAGGTGGTGAAAATTTCTGGGTAGAGGGGAAAATTTACATTGATCCATAAACTACAGGGAAATTCTTAGCAGACACAAAGAGATAATTTGAGCGTTGATTTCAAGGGATCTAAGCTCCTGAATTTGAATTGTGTTGCGAATACAAAATTAATTCAATACTACGGTTAAAAGTGCAAATAGAATCGATTTCAATAACTTTTACAAAATCTCCTGCAGGATAAAAAGATGGAAGATGCAGAAAAGAAAATTGAAAAGATTAAAAAAAAACCCCAAAAACTCTCTGCAGGATGCCGTTGCTTTGCTTGCTTGCAGTAGGTATTAGTGCAAATTTCACAAGCCGAAACTCTTACAAAAGAACTGCAAAATGCTGAAGTGCGGCCAATGTGCGGGATCACGTCCGAGAATCTGCGCTTAGCAGAAGCTTTTGCACCTAATGCCAGGGAAATTATACTTTTTTCTGATTTTTCTTATCTCTGCTAATTACACCTAGCACAAGAAAGTAATCTTGTTAACTGTGATTATTCTGACTGGGAGTAGCTGGTAAGCACCTCAATAATTAATAAAAGTGCAATTTATAGTCAGCAATTACGGAGAGGAGGATTTTCTTCAGGTCTGTTTGGCTTTCTAGAGCTACAGCCCATGTGATCATTGCAAGGTCTTTAATTACCTGGGGTTTAGGTGTTTCTCAAGTGCTTTTTACCGCATCCAAACTAGGAATACTTTTAAGCGGAGTCATCTTTACCTGGTGATAGGTAGAAACAGCACTGCTCTGAGGAACGGCTTGCCCCAGCAAACACCATTAACGTTGCGTTCGGACCTCGGGGTGGCTGCTTACGCACACAGGAGCAGGGGATTCCAGAGAAGCTTGGCGAATGGGTGGAAGAAAGATGATGGAAGTAGGAAAGGTTTTTACAGAAACCTTAGAGAGGGAAGAAGGAAAATGAATGGGATGGTGTAAGGAAAGTAGCCGGCTGAAGGAAAAAATCAGATAAGACATGGAAGTGCATTGGCAGATGAGAGCGCATGGATATATTTAGCATCTGTTGTGTCTAAACTAACTGGACAATTAGTCCTTTTTTGAGGAGATGAGAAGGGGAAGAAACAATCCTTTGCATGTATTTTAGGTATTACACAACATTACAATTTTCTGAAATATTTAGAGTGCCTATGGCTTTGGTTTCCAAGTGGTTGGGGATTTTGATGGTTTTGGTCCCAGTTCTACTATCAGCCCCTCCAGGGAAGAGCATTATGGGGTAGCGCACCTGGCTTCTCTCCCTTCTGCAGGGCAGCTGAGCTGCTGCCCCACGGGGTGCTTCAGCATCTCCCTCCTCTGCTCAACCAGCCTGGCAAAGCACGGATGGGCATTTAAGAAGGCAGCTCACCTCATGCAAAGTGTTTGCATACATGTATTTGTTGGTAATTAGCACAGCTGGGTCTTGGTTTTATTTGTGACATCAAATGTTACTAATTCCAGCACTTACTGATGAGCGGACCCCTCCTCTGCTGTGGCTCCTGTTGCTAGACTTCTGCCTGAGAAGCTGGAGCTCACAAGAGGCTTTTTCTCTGTGCTGGACACGTGTGGAGCTAAACAAGCTGTGATTTTAGGTGCTCACTGAGGCTGCGGGGTTGGATGCTTACCCACTGTTTTGGCAAAATCCGATAGCTACGGCATCCAGCTCGGCTCCTGGGTAGCACGGGGAGCTTCGAGCTGAGGGGCTGCATAACAAAAGCCATTTGCAGGGCAACGCACCCCTTGTAGTCTGCAGGGCAGCCTGGCCTGCCTTGCCGTGGTCCAAGTAACCGGAGGGAGAATTCAGGCCCATGCCTTAATTCCTTGTAGCTGCCTGGGCTTGAGCAAACAGCGAGCTCGCCGGGGGCCAGCTGCCGTTAACAGGGCTCTTTGCGGGCTCTGGGCAAGACTTAAAGCCTGTAAATGGTTACGCTTTGGGAAGCACTGGTTTAATCATCCGGTTTAAGGACAAATGTGTTGAGTAGACATGTAAAAAAAATCAGCTCACAATTGGTAAAGGAAAAATTACCTTGGTGCGTGTTTGAAGGTAGTATCTGAAAGATTTATTACAGTTTTATGCTCCATACCATAAAACGTCACCTGAAGTAATGAAGTCTGTAGATAGAAGAAAAATTATTGAAATGTTATCTTTATGACTATGAGCATTTGCACTGCAAGGCATTTTGTCATGTGCTTACAACCCTAATCAAACATGTATTTGTAGATCCAGATAAAGAATAATGCAATTTCGAAACCACAGCAGTACTGCTTGATGAACCCTCATTTAATTTGCAGTTTACCACCACCGACAGAAAGTCCTGGGCTGGTTCTCAGGCTGTGTGTGCACGTCCTTTGGAATCGGTGGGCAGGTAGAATATGCACCGGTGAGAGAAGTCACTCTCCTCTTTTTGCTCTTGTGGAAAATCGTAACAAAAATGAAGCCCTGGGAGACGTTTCATATGCCAAGACTTTCAAATTTGCATACCCACCCTCAGGATCTAAATCCAGATTTAGACAGTTTCTAAATAATTAATGACCGCAAAATGTAGTCAGAGTATCAGGTTTGACCAAATTATTGCTCAAATGAAAGTGATACAATAACCTCTTTCCTGCGGGTACCGTAGGTCCGTAGCTCATGACCAAATTCAAACTAGTACTCTCTTTACCTGGGCCTCGGCTGTTAGACACACTGAGCACCGATAACCTCCCCAGAAATGAGCTAGCAACAAAATATACAGGTGTGTGGGTTTATCTGTGTGGGCTGTGTCCCAAGTTTAGGTCCTGTTCCCCATGATCTGAGCAGAGCCTTGAGTCTCGCCTCCGGCCAACCGAGCAAATGCTCCGAGTTTTGCACAGTGCTCTGCATGTAGAGCCAAGCCTCTCCTTCTAGCCATTTCGCATTGTTTGGTGGGTCCTGTTACTAGTTAGCGTGATTTATGTTTTACTATCACTCCTGTGAGAGCTGGCATCATTGTATGGAGCGTATTTACAATGGAAAGAGATTCCTGCGGCTTCACCGAGGTGGTGGTGGATTCCATTCCCCATGTATCTTAGCTATTTTTATCAGACTATCTGGAGTGGGTTTCTGTCTCTACAGCTATCAGGACACGATGCATTTTAACATGGCAACGGTTACAATCTGTAAGTTTCTTTCAGCCTCCAGTGCCCCAAAAAGGAAACCCAGATCCACCCTCACACACCCCAAAGAAATCTTTCTTGTATGCAAGGGCACTCATTTCCAAAACAATGCCTTCTCCCAGGACAAGTATAGATGAATGGGTCCTTTTTTCTCCGACGATAACTGCAGTCTGATGAGTGTGGCGTCTCCACTGGATGCTGGAGGCGGGCAGGGGTGGGATCCCTTCCCGCTGGAACCCCTGCCGCGCCGTGCCTTGCAATGAGAACCCGCTGGCAGAGTTTCCCTCCAATCTTGCTCCATAATTTCTGTCTGTAGTTCTTGTGCCTGTTTGCGCACTGCGGAGTAGGCTGTGCTGCTTCTAATTAAGAAGATAATTTTGAAAAATCTCTTGAACCCTTGACCTACAGGATTCCCTCAGACGATGTCCCTCTGATCTAGGGAGAGCTCTCTCACGGGTTGCCACTCTTCCTGTGAAAATAGGTAGGGTGTAATTTGCAAATATTTATAAAGTTCTGTTCTGGGTAATTGAAACTGCTGTTAATTGCTCATGATTTCAATCCAGACAGCTGGTTTGTTTTTCTGCACCGCTCCCACAGGAGAAGCTGCATTACTCAGTGCCTCAAACCCCCAAAGGCCTGCTGGTTTGCATAGCATATTGTCTATCTACCGCATTCTCAGTAACACTTGACTGAGTAGTAAAGGCGACCGTGGCTTGTTCCAGGCATTGAGACAGAGAATAGACAATATGTAAAGCTTTTTGGCTTTGAAAATTTGGGAATGATTGCACTGGGAGCAGAGTTGAGCACGAAGAAGAGAGGAAGCAGAGCTGTCTGCCAGGGCTCTGAGCAGCATGGCAGACCTCGTTAGGAGGGTAGACATTACCAAGTCTCTTAAGTCGTAATCGGAGGTTAGTTAGACTTCAACTTTGACTCAGACGGACTCTCTGGAGGCCAGGATGGATATACTTCACTGCCGCAGAGCACATTTCACCAGAAAACTTTGCAGGGGTGGGTAGATCCTACTGGACAGCTAACGAGCAGGAACGGCACGAGAAAGGGAATGACAGGAAAGCTGGTTAATATTCTCTCTGAGAGACATCTATGAGAAGAGAGGGTGTGAGGAGCAACCTGGAAAATTCAAGCAGCTGCAACAGAAGAGGAGAGATCATTCAAGGCCCAATAAATCGATAAGGCAATCAACAGCCATGTAATTACAAGAATGTTACAAACAACTTAAACACAGCAAAGAACGAAAGGAAAGGAATCTGCTGTATACAGACACATAAATATACGTGTGTGTGTGTATAGCTTGTATATAATAAAAGGAGTAGAGGGATCAATAAAAGCACCAGTGCTCTTGAAGGGAAAAGATTGATGAGCTGGATATTGCTGTGCAACTGAATGTCTCATTAAAGACAGTGAATGAAAAATGGTCTGTGGAAATGGGGAAATAATAGAAGGAATTGAAGTGAAATCCAGGCACCAGGAAATTCAAAGCACCTGCATATAAGTAAAGACACTACTCCAGCTGCATCTGTGGGACCATCTCACGCCCTCAGCTCACAGCACCAGGCAATGGCCTCCCCCAGCTCCATGACCCTCCCTGCAAGAGCGGCCTCATGCACACACCTGAGGCTTGGGCCCAGGAGAGACGTCTGGATTGGGCTGCAATATAGGCAGACATGTGGCCTGGCACTCAATAGGCAGGGCCCAGAAACCACGTTGCTGCTGGCTCCAATGCTTTCCATGGGTTTCACTCCTGGACCCTTGTTGCCTACTTAAGATCAGGCAGGATGAAGCTGGAGGCAGTCTGATGGAGTCTTGTGGATGGTCGTCAGTCACGCCTGGTTGACCTGATGAGTCGGTCACCTTCCGTGGGCTTTACGTTAGGGCTTTGTTCTGCAGGAGGGCTCGGTCTCCCCCTTTCGCACCAGGGCTTTACCAGCCCTGCCTGGCTGGTGAGCCTGGCAGCTCCCAGCCCTCAACCAGCTGCAAGGACGCCCAGCTGTGTCTGGGGAACCAGGGCATGAGGAACCGCAACCAAGAAAAACTTAAGTAGTTAACAGCAGGAGGCAGCAGTGTGGGAATTCTTGGTCAGTTCATGAGTGAGGGAAGATGCCCAGTGATTTGGGCTTTTGGCTATGTACTCCTCATCGTTGCACGCACGCTTCAGTGCATAGGGGTGTCTTAAGCACATACTAAATGTGACATGTGATTGAAGCTACTTTTTGTTTCTCCTGGGACTGCTAGTTTTGAGGTGCTTTTAGGAGAAACAGTAGGTTAAACTGAGAAAAAAATAGCCTATCTCAGAAGAGGGGCAATGTCTAAAGGAAGCTGGGAAAAGCCAGTCACATCAACAGAAATTTTGGTAAGTTTTAATTGTAACACATAGAAAAACAATAGAATGATAGCTTTAGATAGAAAAGGGGGTTATTTTGGATAATTCTTATTAATATGCCTGTTTACATTTCATATATTATACAGAGTGAAATATCCTAATTTAA
This sequence comes from Aramus guarauna, assembly GCA_013400195.1. Taxonomy (NCBI): domain Eukaryota; kingdom Metazoa; phylum Chordata; class Aves; order Gruiformes; family Aramidae; genus Aramus; species Aramus guarauna. Next base: position 612,043 of record VXBL01002627.1, read on the forward strand.
TTTTTTAAAAATTTGTGCAAAATCCCCCAAAAAACCCCTTTTGTAGCTAGTGGTTGTTTTAGTTTGGGAAAGATGGTGGGAGTCAGAGGAGGAGGCAAATACTTATATCTGCTATGTATGAAAATCATCATATTGTCCATTCCTTATTTATTTCCATCTAACACTGTCTTTAAAGGCAAATGCTAATGACTGCACAACTACAGAAAATACCGAGGAGACAAAGGACACCCAGTAAGACCCTCCAGTCAAACTGAAACTCCCCATAAGATCTCCATTAATTAAAATCTCTACAGATGGGTTCCCTTAATTGTAGGAAATGGAATACAATCCCTATAATTAACTCTTCACTCAAAGGCTTTTTCCCCCCCCAGCATCTGGAAAGAGTAGCTGTGATTGGCACCTCATTGCTGGAGGCTGCTGCCGCCTCCCCAAAGGGACCTGCTGCCCAGGGCCCCACACCAAAACCAGTCTCATCTCTTCGCTCAGACTCCTCCAGCAACCCTATCACACTGCACTGAGAGGTTTTTGTCTTTGCGTGGGTCACAACGCTGGTATCCACCAGCGCAACACCCATTTCTCTTTGCCACGGAGGGAAATGTTGGTTCTTCTCTAAGGTCTTCTCTGCCTGGGCTGGAGGGTGAGCCCCTCTTCTCTGCTGCAGTGCGGGGACGGCTGCCAAGCTGTGGAGCAAGTGGTATCAAGGAGTAACCAAAGAAAACTTGCTGTCCCCCCTGGAACTGCAGGTGGTCTTTGGGGCAGAGCTGGCCTTATGCTGAGTTTGTGGAGCATCTAACAGTGTGGCACCAGCCGTTCACGAGGACTGCCAGCCAGTCCTGTGGGAATTTCTGCCTCTGTTTCCAGAGCTTACTGTTTCTTCCAGCACAGCTCTGATGTGCTGCCTGTTCTCTAAAAGCCTTGTCCAATCCCACGGCATTTCATGTCCTGGTTACTGCCTCTTTTTCCTCTTCCATTCCACTTTCCCATCTTGTTACCACCTTCCTTTGCGCACCCCAAGTCCTATAATCATCTCAGCCTTTCTCATTCAGAAAGTCATTTTCCCTCCATTAACTGTATCTGCTATGCGGCACTGAATCCCATCTGCTGTCCTGCCTTTTCTTCTTCCATCTTGTCAAGTCAGCATGCCAGAGAGGGGCACAGCTGAGGAGAATGAAATGGTCTCCTCCCTGGGGCGGCTGTAAAGCTGTGGTGTTTTTTTTTTTTTTTTTTTTTTTTTCTTTTTTTCCTTTCTGCTGCAGTGTGAGGCTCTGTGACACAGTGAAAAAAAACTTCCCAAGAAACATAAGGTGGTGCCAAGAAAACTGAACATTTTGTGCCCTGGCCCTAAAACAGAGCAGCTGGGGAAAGGTGCTTGCTCAAGGCTACCCAGCATCCCTGGTCTTCTGGGACAGCTTGTGTGTGCCGCTGCTGGTAATGGAAATGACCAAAGAATTGGGTATGGAAGGGCCCGGTCCCTAAGGGTATGGTAACTATTACCAGGAGCAGCCGCTACAGAGAGCATTTACACGTGCTCCTTAGCTAAGGGTTGTCACCACTGGTGTTAAATGTCCTTGGGTTCTGCCACAGGTGGAAGAAGTGGTGCCGTCTTGCACGTGGTGAATTTCAGCACTGAAGCCTGAAGCAACGTAATTTTGATCACATACCAACTGACCTAAGGAGCATTGCCAGCTTTTGGGAAAACCAGGAGACACCATCTGGAGAGAAGTTGCATGGTAGGAGGCTTTCAGGGGACCCATGGGCCTGAAAATAAAGTGGATACTTGGGGTCACTCCACAGATTGCATCCCTTCTTAATATCAGCATGGACCTTGGAGGATCCACAGCTCTTCATGCCTCTGTGAACAGAGGGCAGCTCTCCAGAGGACGTGTTCCTCTGGCAACTCCTGTCTGCCTGCTACAACCAACAAGGGTCCTGGTATTGTGTCTTGGAGGAGCTTCCGTGGAGATCCTTGTTCTCAGGGCTCACAGGCACGTCGGAGCTGTTCTCCGAGGAGCCGTGGGAACGTGGGACCAGCTGCAAGGCTGACGTGCACGGTGGCTGCAAAGGCTCCCCCAGAGAGTTGCATGAGAGGAGCACAGGGTGCAGAGGGCTGCATTCCTCCCCACCAAAACTAGAAAGATGAAGGTCTATGCTGGCAGCGTGGAGACCACATCTAGCTCTCAGCTGCACGTGTGGCAAGTGAACTGAAAAGAAGACACATACGAGCCTGAGGTAGGGGCTGCAAAGCCACGTGGCATCTTGCCCATGTACTTGGCTAAGGAAATGAACATTTTTCATGCAACACGGGCTCTTTGAGTCAGCCCTGACCAGGAACAGCACATTCAAAAATGGAAAAACGTGTATGGGGCGAGGCGGTAATATGAAAAAAATCATCAGCTTTCCCTTTCTGCCATTCAGTTTTTATTTTACTGCAGTATGTGGGTACAGACTCGGTACAAATCACTGCGTGTTTCTGCTGAAGGCATTTCCACGTTGTGCAGCACAGCACTGTACAAGGCAGATGTTTTACTGCTGCTTCCCACGCTTATCAGGAAGGAAAGCCAGTAACTGAAATAACGCTTGTTTAATCACTCATGTGCTCTCACTTTGTTCTGCAACAGCATTGTCAGAGTTTTCTGTCTGCAGCAGTTTCTTTCCCCTGATCTTTAGGATGAGTTAGTTTTAGGAACACAAATCTGCTTTTAATCAATGCTTTAAAAAATAGGGTTTTTTTCCTGGAAATAACTCAAGCGTTGGTATCACTGGAATCGCTTGCTCCTTGAGACAAGCTCTCAGCTGCTGTGAAATACCAGGGACTGCCGGATACTCTGCAAACAGTTTCAGGCACCAAAGGGTAGCACGTTTTGCTTGTTGTAGCCAAGCCAGACACTCTTCAAACTGCAGAGGTTCACCTTCAGGGTGGGCAGCACCTTTCTGAGCGTGGAGCACGATCTCTGCGCTTGTGCCCACGTAAGGCACTAACCTGCATCCCAGGGGAGCTGTGTCCAGTTTCAGGCATTCACACACTCAAAAGCAATTCAGTTCACACATAATTTTCAGAAATTAGGAAGGAAGAACCTCAGACTACATCCTCAAAAATTACATAGGTACTGTAGAAACCTTTTGCTGTAAGTCAATTTTGAAAATGGGACATGCCTTAAGAAATAAGGTAAGTGTATTTTTGCCTTGTAAGGCCATCTGACTTCATGCAGTAGTGCTACACAGAGCCCAAAGAAGCCCCTTTGTCACACTCCTTGAAGAAGGTGCACCATCCCTTTTGCTCTTAAATGTAGCATTTACTTTCTGCTTCATTCTCAGCTCCTCTGAGGTGACTCCTCCTGGTCCTTCTCTCTGAGAGCCCATAGGAGTAGCAACCCAGTTCAAACCATTGCTTCTGAATCCAACGCTCCTAACAAAAAGGAGTTGATTCACCTGGCAGAGGGATTTGTAGAGAAATGCGAACCAGGGTGTAGGGTTCAGCAGCACGCTCGAGGGTTGGATTTACTAGAGAGAAATCTAAGCATGTGCTTAAGTGCACTGCTGGATTCCTGCTATAAGCTCTCAGTCACCAACAGACACGCAGCCGGAGAGGCACCAGCCTTAGTTGCACAGAATATAGGATAAACAAGATGAACCCCCTCCATTTTCTGGCTCACTAGCTCTGGGCTGTGAGCTCAGAGTCCTGCACTGCTTCCCGCAGTCTGCAACAGTTCAAGTGTTCCATAGCCTCCTATCCTCCACATCGAGCCAGAAAAGGTGTGGATACCACCTTCACCTCCCTCCAGCGAGTGAACTCTGGTGTCACTGGAAGCCTTGTTCTCTGGAGGGCCTGAACCGCTCAAAAGGCAGGACTCGGGTCAGATTTGCATCTCAGCAGCCTAAACAGAGCTTCTGCACATGCTTGAACTTGGGCACATGACTAGGGAGGATTTTTCCTCATTTACTGCTTGCAAGAAGGCTGATGCAAACTTTAGAAATGCTTCTCTTTCTACCAAGGCTATTTAATCTGCAGGGATACACCCAGCAAATGATTTTTCTTTATAAAGTTTTGCTAGGTATTTCAAGAGACTGCTTTGTTCAAATTGCTACCTCAATGAATATACCTTGTGAACCTTCATGATGACCTAATTAATTTTGCTAAAGTCGCTTTAGTAGAAGCATTTCCTACCTAAAGGCAAGGTACTTGCTGTCACCCAATGAATTTTTAAATGCCTCTTCCCCCCCCCCCCCCC